>PVHX01001299.1:8499-99040 GCA_004024805.1 Geosciurus inauris
TTTTTTTTTTTTTTTGAAGTTTTAAATGTTTTTGGTTCCTGTCTTAAATGTCAGCACCTACAGCTGTGATTTCAAGGTTTGGACACTGGTGGCTCTGGGTCGTTAGTGTGCAAACCTGAATGTGTGATATGACCCCAGGGAGTTTTGACGTCACCAGCTGATGAAGAGGAACCAGAGACGTCTGTAAGGCACTGGATGTTGAAGCTTGGCCCAGTCTGTGTCCTCCAGGGTGACCAGCACACAGCTTGGCACGGCCCCCTCCTATTGAATGTGTCCACATGGAGACATTCAAGGCAAGCCACACAGAGGAGGAGTTACAGCTTTAGGTGCAGCACACGGGTACCTTCAGTACAGATGTGCAGAGCCCTAGCGTCATCCAGCTTTGAAAGACACAAAGGCTATTGTGTACTTATGGCTCATTTTCCTCTAAGAGAAAAACTTAGTAAGCATTTTTGACACATGGACTCTGTATGTCTGTGTAGCAGCTGAAATGACACAATGGACCCTAATAGCTTCTTCAGGGTTTTTTTATACTATTTTTCACACTGCATCCCCCCCTCCCCTCCATCTCCCAGAAGATTTGCTTACAAACTACTACCCTGGTTAATGTTTGGATTGGGATATTTATTAAATGCAATTCGAAGAGCCAGCCACTGCCAAAGATCCCTCCTTTAAAGGAGATTCCTTGTTCTCCACTTTATGTTTGTCCCTCTGAAAGTCCAAGAGCGACCTACGAGGGAAATCACTTTTCAATCTAGATGATGGAAGAATTTAGGGGACAGGGTCGCAAAGGTGGTAGCTCATGGGCAGAGCTGCACGTGGCGGTGATCGGGTGTGAATGAACATATCAGTGCCATGCAATTCCCAGAAAACCCATGTCCTGATATGCCCGTGTGGCTTGTGAGTGTGTCAGTGAAACAGATAAAACAATGACACACTCCCTCGTCTCTCCTGGTATGTCTGTTGGTTTCTTTGCCATTTTCGGTTATAGGGATATGAGAGACAGGTAGGAATGTGTGCATAGATATTTATCATTTATGAACAGAGTGTAAATTTCATAGCTGTGCTATAAACACTTGATGTGAGAATGCATTTCCCATGAGTGATTGTCTTTGTGGTTTTGTTTATACCATCTTTCGCTTTTAGTGCTGGTAAAGGGATTCGTGGGGATGCGAGGAGAAATTCCTTGTGTGAAATTAGAGAAGCGCAGTGTACGGATGGTGACTTTTTTCTCTAGCAAATTCTAGTAACAAACCACAGGAACATTATTTTAAATAGATCCATAACAAAGAGTTAAAAAAAAAAAAAGAAACATCCAACCATTATCTCTTTTTTGTTCTTTCTGTGGCAAAATAACAACTTCAGCTTGTATTTCAACATGCATATTTGTTCTGCGGATCCCACGGACTTAAAAGTGAAGTTGAAATCAATCTCAGATGGATTATCTGTGTGATATAAACATGTGGGCATGAGATGTATAGCGACTACATATGGCAGGGCCATCTGATATAAACAAGCGGGGCTGAGAGATACACATGTATGCCATGATTGATTTGTTAACTCTGTATGTAAATGGAGCTGGAAGCCCATTTTCAGGCATGACCTGTGATAAGCAAATGCATGTAAATACACAATAAACTGAGATCACACAAGAATAACATCAATTAAAACAATTACGGCAACTTCTTGTCATCACGAACTATTGTTTCAGCTCTGTCTTAAAAACAGGAAAAACTTCCAATTGTCCTTAAATCTACTGGTAACTGATTCACATCGGTGCAGGAGGGACACAAAAGGGTTTTTGTCCCTTGCTGGGACTCATCTGAGGACATATGGGCCCCAAAGCACGAGAAGAGCAGCCATGCATGGCTGTCTGGTGGGCTGGGCAGGGTGAGGGGAGCCTTCCAGAAAGACTCTTTTGATTTCACTGTTGAAAAATGCACATTTTATATCTCCTCACCAAGCCCAAAAGTAAAAAGTCCCTGTACTACCATTTTAACAACTTTCCTTAAAGTCTGCCTGCTAAAGAATGTAAGGCCCAAGACTCATACTTCAGTAAATCCAGTTACACTGTTGGGTGGTATATGTGAATTAAACAGAATGTGCAATTGCATATTTAAATTTACCAAGGAGAATAATTACTAGAAATCCATGCTCCCATGACATGACATGCCATGTTCCTGTGCACAGATGCCCCTGCAGCCTGAGGAGGCAGGTTTTATTGCTTCCGTATGCAGAGTGTCAGCCCTCCTGCTTTAACAGGCCTGTGTGCGTCTCCTCTGAGACGCTCTGTCTTCGCTGCCATTTCTGAGATGTGAAAAAGGAAGTACTGGGTGTGTGCACCTGTGTGTGTCCCTTGTTTCCCCAGGAATGGGGGATGGCTTCTCTCCTACCCTTCCCTCTGAAGTAGGGACTTTTGCCATGGCTGTTATAACTGGTCCTTGTTAATCTCAGGGAATATGGAGGGTGGTTTCTGGTTTAGTCTCCCTCATGAAGCTGTAGACTTGGGGAAAGAAAAGCTTTTGTGTGCCTTATCTGATCCGTTTGTCTGTCTTGGTATCAGGATGCCATTCCTATAGACTTTTCTCAGTTGCACGGCTTAAACCATGTTAGAATTCATAAATCTTTGTTTAGACTCAGAATTGTAAGCATTGTTTAGATATCAATGAATGATCACAGAAGCAAATTGACTCAGATTGGGAATCCGCATATCATCTCTGACCTGGCTCACTCAGTGAAACTTGGCCTTTATGAGCATGTACCTGCCCATCAGTACTGGCCAAGGATGGCCTTTCTCCTCTGACAGGCCACTGTAGCAGCTGTTTCCATAGGTTTCCGTTTTTCAAGGACTCAATTTATATTGTAAGGAAAAAGACAAACTTAAGGGGTTTGTCCACATCTGTAAGTCTCAGTTTCCTCTTCTGTCAGTCAAGGGCCCGGAGCAGTTGATATCTGTGTAAGTTCTCTTCTGACCCTAGCAGCCCATGCATGTCTACCTAGTGCCACCAAGTGGGTCACAGTTATCTGCAGCTCCTAACTGGGTGAGTGGAATTCTCCTATTAGGGTGGCGTATTCCTTCTCTAGAGGAAAAATATATAGCTTAAAGCCTATGAGGTCCTGAGGCCCCAGACCAAAATTATTTTAAAAGGCACCATCTACCCAGAGTTTACCAACTGTCCTCAAAGAGACTGACTCATTTTAAATGACACTCAGACTCACTTGGATGAATCCAATGCAAGAATGCTGCTCTGCTCCTGGCTCAACTCCCTAAGCAGTGGAAATGGATTTCCTATAAATTTTGTAAAAAAGACTAATTTCATCTATGTGATTATAGCTGTGGATGAATTGACCCAGAAAGAAATCTGTGGCTGTGAGCAGAGGTGATGTCATGTTGTGTTTGGGGAAACATGGTCTATTTCATGTGTGTGTGGGGGGGCGGGTAGGAGACAAGGGTAGTAGGCACACAAGTGGAAAGAAGGCTAAGGAGAGAGGCTGGGGCTGTAGCTCAGTGGTAAGAGCACTTGCCTAGCATGCGTGAGGCACTGGGTTCAATCCTCAGCACCGCACAAAGATAAAAACAGATAAAATAAAGGTATAAAAAAATACAATAACATTAAAAAATTTTAAAAAAAGAAGGCTAAGGACAGCATCATCCATCTAGTGATGAAAACATGTTTTTTCCCCAGAGACTCTGTATGTGAGTGTGTGTGTGTGTGTGTGTGTGTGTGTGTGTACATGGTATGGCTTACTCAGTCTTTGGTTGCCATAGGATGTGTGGACAGACATACACTACTGTCTAGCTGGTCAAAAGCCTGGACTTCCAAGTACCTGAACTCAAGAGGGTCTATACAAGGGGAAAATTGTCAAACAGAAATGGGTATCACTGTTATAGCTCTCCAGTGAGGTTGGACATTATTCTGTGCTAAAGCAATAGGCAAAGTCATAGGGCTGAATATTTCATTGTGCAAAGCTAAAAATGAAAAACATGTAATTATTCATTTGAAACTTTTATCCAAACAAGATTCCTTGTTTGGTGTTCAAAGCACAGCCTAACTTCTTTGCAAAGAGTTTCCTTAGAATCCTGGAAAGCGTCTGTGACAGCCAACAGAAAAATGAGCTACAAAAGTAAAAACAAAAGAATTTGGCTGGAATGATTTCCAGCCCAGCCCACATCTTCTGCTTATGTGGGATCCATGCATGAACATCTCAGACTGGAGTTTTGAGGAGCAGATGGGAGACTGTGGGTTTATGTGCAAATGACATCCAAAGAAGGGGCTCCTGGGAGGAACTGGTGATAGAATGAAGGGAGCAAGGAAAGAGAAGAAGTTGGTGAGGGAGTCATGTCAGATGGTCTCAGCTTCAGTTTAATCCCACAGAGAGGTCAGAAGGATCCATCAAACCTGAAAGATGTACTGACTTGGAGGAAAGGAGCTGGGTGTTCACTCTTGGAGCCCCAAGGCCAGTGCCCTGCAAGAGAGGCCCTCATGCAGGCAAAAGGTGTCAGGCCAGCAGAGGAAGTGATGGGGAACTGAAGAGAGCACCATCGAGAAATCAAAGGAATTCCAGCTGAGCAGGGACAGTGTCCTCTCATTCTTTTCATGAGTTCAATCCTCGGTACCAAAAAAAATAAAAATAAAAAATAAAAAAAGCAAAACCAAAAAAACAAAAACAAAAAAAACTTTTCACTAGCCAAACTTTCCATAAAACCTGGGAGGTACAGTTTGGAGTTAGATGTGCAAGTTTTTTCTTTCAGTATCCAACTTTCATACTAGATCTATAAAATTGAACAAGATCCTTAAATTTTCTCTGAGAGAAGAGCTCAGAGTATTACTATTGTAAAACAGGAATAATGGCATTGCTTCCCTTACGGAATTGTTGTGAGGTTTAAAGGGTATGACGTATGTATGATGCTCAACTTAGTGTCTGCACATAATAAATAATAAATGTTAGCAGCGAGTATTGAATTTCTTGTGGTTAAATAGTCATCATCGACCAAGTGTTTAATCAGAAAACATGCAAATAATATGTCTATGTGAAACTATAAATAAAATTCATCCTAATACTTGAGGGCTTTTGAATTTAGATACTCAGTTTATTTTGATCTGAATTATGTGGTGAACCAATGCAACTGTCTGCTTAGTCCGGTTTTGCTCAGAAAATGAAAATACCACTAACGTTATAATTCCTTTATTATCCCAAATCATTGAGCTTCTCTGGGGCAAGTTTCTATAATTAAGACAGTTTGACAAATGATCTCCAAGTTACCTTCCGAAGTTTACTATGGTTGTATTATTTGGTGCAAGACATTGTAGAATGACCTCATCAGAGGAAAATAAACTTTCAATGATAATGATAACTGCAAACTCCTAACCTTTATGATTTGAAGCATTATACTAAATCTAGAACTTAGACTTAAGTGAGACGTCTCAGGAGAGAAACATGAACTGCTTTGATTAGGTGCTGTTTAGATGCATTGTTAGTTTGCATTTAAAAGCATTGCAAGGTATGAGAAGACATGAGATTCATAAAAAGAGCTGAAATAATTAAAATCATTTCTAAAGGAAGCTTGCATCCAGGGGGAACATTTCTGACCTGCATGAAGGAAATTTTCAGAATGACAAGACTGTTGGCAACACTTACAATGTTGAAAGTCAACTAGAACAGTCATTCCTGAGACACAGGACCCAGGGCCTTAGTCAATACAAAGATTCAAAGTTAGGGAAGCTCTCAAGTTATGCTTAGCCTTTTAAAAGAAGCTAGAAATGAATAGAAAGTAAGGTTATGAGATTTGATCATTTAAATGATTCTAGAGAAATTAGAGATTGTATAAATTTACATAATTAGGGCTGGGATTGTAGCTCAGAGGTAGAGTGCTTGCCTCGCATGCGTCAGGCCCTGGGTTCGACCCTCAGCACCACATACAAAGCAATAAAAAAATAAAGACATTGTGTCCATCTACAACTACAAAAATATTCTTAAAATTACATAATTAAAAGATAATTTTGTAGGTTTAAAAAACGAAGATTATGAGATTTAAGTACTTTAGGGTACTTCATTTTGCCTTTAAAAAATACTCTCCTGAAAGGGATATGATGCAAATAAAAATTTCCTTATATATTTAAATATTAGGCTTAACAATCAATATGAAGCTGAATAAATCATGTACATTTAGGATACTGCATATGGTTTTCAGTAAGAAGTTTCAGAGTATGAGAAATTGAATTGTTTTGGAAACTCAACAGGCTATTTGTCATTTTTCAAACTTTTCTATAGTTTTCCTTCTTCTAGAATAGATTCTGCACAAAATCTCAAGAATATGTGTCCCCCGGAGGAAAAGTCACCTTGAACACAAATATCAACTGCCCCTTCACAGATGTAAAAGAAAAAAATCCATGTAAAAGAAAAAAAAATAGCAAGAGGCAGGGTGGGAGAAAATCAGTGCTGGAAATTAAAGATGAATTACAGAAAGCTTTAGCAATTCATGCTAGGGGTTTTGCAGCTGAACTGGATTCAAAGAAGACACCATGAGAAAGTTCTCACTTTTCATTCCATAGATTAGACGGTTACTTAAAGAAAATTCAAGGGGAAAATTCTGGAAGAGAGCATTACCTTAGTTTAGAAGAGCAAACCCCAGTCACAAACAAAATGAGGAGTACCCACTCAAAATCTGGTTTTCCAGCTTTCAAGTAATAGCATCTAAAATCATTAAGCTGGGAGATCAGGCATGGCTGCACCTGGCAGCACAGCAACAGGTTTGACAAATATTCCTTGGTGTTTGATGGAATCCATAGCAAGAATCCATGGCCAGAGAAGTGTCTTAAAGGCATCTGGGCAAGTATGCTGGGAGTAAAGCTGAGAGGCCTAACGTTTGCCTAGCATAGGTGAGAACAGAATGATATTCCCAGCCTGAGAAAGGGAAAGAAAAGGCATCTAGTAGTATAGGTAAAAAAGGATCTAGAATTTCAAAATTACTAGAAGAAAATGTAATCTGTTAATACCAGATAGAATACATCTGCAAGCCAAAATGCAGATGAAAAAATTAAGAGGGGTTTTTCTTTTAAAAAAATTAAGTGTATAATCACTGAAGAAGATAATGATCATAAAGGTTTGTGCACAGAATTACCTTGCATTAAATTATATAAATAAGTGCTGTTGGGGACAGGGGAAAAATTGACTGCAAATCAACAGATGTGAGAGATTCAGACATACTTTTATGATCATAAGCATAAAATTAATGAGTATAAAGGTCTAAATCATGCAACTATATTAATGTGATATTATAGATACACCATTGTGTGACACAGTTTAAGTGTGGACAGCGTAAATATGGTTATATTAGTTGCCAAGCAAACCTCACTATTATCCACAAAACACTTTCTCACCCATTTCCTAACAACAGTGAAATAAAACTGGAAGTTAACAAAAATAAATATGAACAGATACAAATACTTATCTTTTTTACTAAATGAAAAGAAACATAAATAATGCATGCCAAAGGGGCAGAGGGAATGGCAGTTGTGGAATATAGTAAATAATTATAATAAAAACACATATAGAAACACACAGAATATTGCCACAGTTCTAATTAGACACAAATTTATAGTACAAAATGCTTTAGGTAAAAGAAAGAGTTGAATAACAGAAGTGAATCATAACACAAGGGTTAGAAAAATAACAGTAAAAATAAATCAGTGGGCTAAAGGCAAAAAAAAAAAAACCTACTATAATAAAAGAAGATTTTATAAATAAATCTGAGGAATTTTGTAAAACAAAAACGCTGTTTTCAACCTCTGGCTAGTATCTTCAAGAAAATAAAAAGTGGACAAGACATATATTTACAGATTCAAAGGAAATTTAATTTATGAAAAAATGTAATGCACCATCCTGTCAAGCACCCTGAAATTTAAATGAAATGGTCAGTTCTCTCGCTGTTTTGAAATAAGGATTTTGTTTTATGTAAAATAATTTTTGTGTTTTACATTTTATTTCTAGAGTTTTTCCCCCATATCTTTAAATCTCTCTGGCTAGTCTAGGGTCAGCATCACATTTTTAATTTTAACACGTTTTTAAGATATCTAAGTGATAGATCAAGTCCTTTTTCAATATTTTGCTATTCCTAAATGTTTTTGGTCATTTGTCTTCATTTCTCATTGTAGAATAATTCTGACTAATTAGGTTCAATCATTTTATTGAAATCTTTGTAAATTATTTGATTTTTAAAGAATTGAATTTTTTGTAAATAGCTTTTTAATCAAAATCATAACATTTCCCAATGCTTTCTTGAATCTCATTTTAAATCTATAATGCTTTGAGGGTTTATTTTAAAAATAAATGTATGTATTCTTAGGATTTTTATTATTTCTCTGTAAAATTTACATTTTCTTTTAAAATTTTGACTGCAGGAATCTGTTTTTATATGTTTATTTTGTAGCTAGTCACAGGTAATGTTATCAATTCTCAAAATTTTAATTTCTTGTTTTTTTAAGAAGTCAATAAAATAATCTGAACAAAAGAATAAAGCACATAAAACCAGAGAAATGAAAAGTTGTGCTCCATCTGTGTACAATGAGTCAAAATGCACTCTGCTATCATGTAAACCTAAACAGAATAAATAAATAAATTAAAAAAAAATAAAAAGATAAATTTATGCCATTCCAGGTAAAACTCTTTTATTTGTTTGCTTGTCTTGTTGCTTTAGCTAGAATTTTCAAAAGGAAGGTAAATATTAATGTTAATAACAAGTATTCTTATAATACCATAATTTCAAAGGGACATTTTTCATGTTTTGCTATCATGTCTTATTTTAATTTTTTAAGAATATTACTTATTATGTTAGGAAAGTAGCTTTTTAGTTTGCTTTATTAAGATGTGCTTCAAAAATTAAACTTTAGTAAAGCAAGCTTTAATAAAACTTTCCAAAGGTATATTCTCAAAATCATGATAAACAAATCAGAATGGAATCCTGAAGAAAATGTGTATTTAACAGGAAAGCAGGAGAGAGAATAAGGGGAATAAAGAACAGAGACAATCAACAGAAAACAAATTATAAAATTTCAACCTGATGGCCTATCACATCAATAATTACCTTGAAAGGAAATGGTCTAAATATATTAACTAAAGATAAAAATTGGTATAGATTTTTAAAAAATGATCTAACCATATACTGTCTGCAAGAAATTCAGTTCAAACATAATAACATGTGTAGGATGGAAAAAGATATGTCATGCAAGAATAAACTTTAAAAAATAGGAGTTACTAAATTAATATAAGCTAGAGTAGATTTAAGAGCGAAGGAGAGAATCACATAATAATAAAAGTTTCAATCCACAAAATTTAGACTAAGTATTCTAAGTGAGTATGCTTCAGTAACATGAGGTCTCAAAATACACAAAGCAAAACTCATAGAGCTACAAAAGAAAATAAACAAATCCACAATTAAAGTTGCAGACTGCAGCAGTCTTTTCTTAGTAATTGATAGAACTACAAGGCAAAAATTCATTCAGGATATAGAAGAAATGAATAAAACGATAAATCCAAAGGAATATACATCAAGGGCCCCACAGAATATTTAATAAGATACACCATGTTTTAAACTATAAAACTAAGCATTTTAAAGAAATGAAACCATGAAGAATGCTGTGAACATCTGTAATCCTCTAAACCCTTGGAAACTAAATGACACACTTCTACATAAACCCTGGGCAAAAGGAAAAGTATCAAATGAAATTAAGAAAAAACAGAAAAAGAAAGAAAAATACAATGTATCAATATGTATGATATAGGTAAAGCAGCACTGAGAGAAAAATTCATAGCATAAATGCTTACACTTCGAAGGAAGAAAGATCTCAAGTTAATAATCTAAGTTCCTATATCAAGAAACTAGAAAAGGAAGACAAAATACATAGAAAATAAGCAAAAAGAATAGAATAAAATAGAGTAAGAGCAGAAGTCAACAAAATTAAAAAATAAAAGGCAGTGGGAAAAATGCTTTTTTTTTGTGGGGGGGGGATAAATCTGTAGAAAACTGACAAAAAGAAAAAGAAGACAATCATCACCCATGTCAGGAATGAAACATGGGATATTAATTATTACAGAATCCACAGTCATAGAAAGTAAAGAGACACTCTATAATACTTTATACTCATATTTCAACAACCTAGAAAAAAAGGACTAACTCTCCCAAACCAAAATCAACTACCCAAAATCAACCAACATGGGATGGATTCTCTGGGTAGTAATAAAACATTAAAGAAATTGAATTTATAGAGAAAAAGCTCTCAAAAAAGAATTCTCTGAAACAGATGGTTTCATTAGAAAACCTTACAAATCATTTAAAGAAATAACATCAATTCTGTGCAAACTTTTTTGAATATGGGGTAGGAGGAAACACCAACTTACTTTATGGAGTTTCTAACAATACTTCTCATCAGTAATAGACAAAAAGGGGCTAAAATTATAGGCATTATAGGTCCATATCTCTGATGAATGGAGTCATTAAAATCCTCAACAAAATATTCGCAAATCAAATTCAGAATTGTATAAAAAGAATTATATACCATGACCAAATGAGATTCCTTCCAGATGTGTAAGGCTGGCTCAACATTCAAAAATCAATGAATGTAATCCAACACATCAACAATCTAAAAAGAAAAATAATAGGGTTATATCAACTAACATAGAGAAAACAGTTGAAAAATTCTAATACTACTCATGATTAAAACTCTCAAAAAATAGGAATAGAGAGGAATTTCTTTAGTTTGATAGAGAACACTTAAAAACAACCTACAGCTATTATCATACTTAATGGTGAAGGATTGAAATCTTTCCCCTATGATCAGGAACAGGGAAAGATGTCTTCTTTCATCACTCTTATTTGACATTCTCTTGGAAATTCTACCAGTGCATTAAGAAATAAAAGGCATGCATATCAAAAGGAAAAAAAGTCTCTATTTTTAGTTGACATTATTTCCTATGCAGAAAACCCTGAAAAATCACAATATCTCACAGAACTTATACACAATTTCAGCTAATGTGCTGTATACAAGATCAGCATAGAAAAATCAGTCATATTTTTATAAATAAATAACAAATGAATAGAAACCATTCTTAAAAGCAATATTATATATAACTGCTAAAAACAAAATGAAATATTTATGAATCTAATCTAATATATATAGGATATCAGTGCTGAAAACTTTGACCACTGATGAATGAAATCAAAGATACAACTGAAGAGATGTACAGTGTTCATGGATTGAATGACTTGACATAGCAAAAATATTAATTATCCTCAAACTATTCCTTGAGTTTCAAGCAATCCTTATCAAACTACAATAATGGATTCTCTCAATATAGATAAAATTTATATAAGAAAAGTTATATGAAAATCTCATACTCTGAAATAGCTAAAGACAATTCTTTAGAAGAATAAAGTGGAAGAATATTGAGATTTACAATGTGATATTGGTGGAGGGATAGATACATGAGTAGGTTAGAACAGAGAACCCAGAAATAGTCCCACATATATATGTCCAAATGACTTCTGAGAAAGTTGCACAGGCAGATCAATAGAGGAAGGGAAGACTTCTTAATAAATGGTGTTGGAGAAATGGGGCTTCCATTTGCAAAGTAGTGGACCTCTATCTACAGCTTTGATCTTATACAAAACGAACTCAAAATAAATTAGGCGCTTAAAGGTAGTGAAATATAAGCATTTATTAAAAAACACAGAAGAAAACCTTCATGGCTAGGACTAAGCAAAGAGTTCTTAGATATGACATCAAATGCACAATTGATAAAGGGAGAAATTGATAAATTAGGCTTCATCAAAATATAAAATTTTGCTTTGCATTAAGAAGATGGATAAACAAGCTACAAGACTGTTAGGTAACGTTTGCAAACAAACAATCCAGTTAGAAAATGGACAAAAGATACAGGTGGATATTCCACTCAAGGGGACACACAGATAGCAAATACATGAAGAGATGTCCAGTGTCATTAGCCATCAAGGAAAAGCAAGTGAAAACCACAGGGAGATGTTACTACACACCGAGAGGAATGGCTAAAGATAGAAAAATTGTCATCTCACCAAATTCCAGTAAGGAGGTAGAGAATTGGTGACACTCATTTACTACTAGAGGAAATACAGAATGAAAAAGAATATGGTAGTTGATCATAAAATTAAATGTGAAAACTGTAAGATTCATGAGTTGGACTGGTTTTTTTTAATATTTGAACAGTAAAAACTCATGTTCACAGAAAAATTTGCACCTAAATTTCACAGCAACTTTATTCATAGTTGCCCCAAACTACGGAGTTCAAAAATATTACAGCAGATGATTGGTTAAAAAAAACAAAATAAAACAAATGAATGAAAAAACTGTGGCATATCCATGCTATGAAATACTACTTATCATTAAAAAAAAAAAGAACATTTGATACAAGCAAAAACTTAGATGGATCTTAAAGGAACTTTGGTGAGTGAAAAAAAAAAGCCAATCTCATAAAGGTTACAAACATTATAATTTTATTTACATCATGTTGAAAATGAAATGACCAAATCATAGAAATGGAAAATAGATTAATGGCTGTGGCTAGGACAGTATGTAAGGGATCCTACGGGGGGCGGAGGGGGACTGTGTTGCATCTTAAATTTGGGGATAAGCATACAGATGTATACTTGTGATAAAATTGCATAGAACTAAATACACACAAACCAGTGTACATAAATCTGAATAAGGGAGATAGAAATTTTTCCTGATACAAATTTCCCACTTATGCTATAGTTATGCATGTGTTACAGTAGAAAGCAGAGTATATCTTTCCATATTATTGTTGTGTATTATTTCTTATAGTTGAGTGTGAATCTATAATGATCTCAAAATTTTACAGTTTGAAACATTAGATCTTTGGAGAACTTTTGTGGTTACCATATGATTTTTCTCTATTGATTCAAAACTAATAGATTACCCATAATAAACTGATCATCACATTCTAGAATAAAGTCTTTTTAGGTCTAACACATTAATTTTTCTCTGTATTTTTAGTCTTAATTAATTTCATTTTCCAATGCAATTTAGGATGTTTTATATCCGTATACTCAATTGAGTTTAACCTATAGGGTTTGTGTGTGTGTGTGTGTGTGTGTGTGTATGTGTGTGTGTATGTGTTTTAGTTCGTATTATGAGCTTTGCCAAAAATACTGGGAAAATTTCCTTCTTTTTTTTATGCTGTGCTTCTGTTTATATTCCAGGGAATTTCTTTAAATTTTTTGAAAGATTTCACCTGTACTTCCGTCTGGGCCCACAGTATTTTATAGAGGTAATTCCTTGAAAAAGTTCCAATTTCTTCCTTATTTATTTTATATTCACTTTTTCAACTTATTTACTCAGTTTTGTTCTTTTTTATTTTCTTAGATTCTTCACTGTTTCCAAATGTATTAGCACGGACTTTATATCTGGTATTTGATTCTAATATTTATATTTCCTTGTGTATGTGGTAATAGCTTATGTCTCATTTCCATCTCACCTGAACCAGAACTTACCTGTTCTTGTTTTTACAGTTTCAGTTTTCCATGTAACTTTTAAAATCAACTGAAACTTTTTGATATATGGAATCTTATAGAGTTGTTAAATATTAACCTATGGCACACACATATCTATATCTATGTAATCTATATATACACACACACACACACACACATATTGCTACCACAGTAACTTTTAATTAGACTAAAATGTGAATCAAGGAAAAAAGAAGAAGAAATTAAAAAGTCTTTGGAGAAAACGTCATTTAATTGATTTCTGGTTGCCAAAGATTTTTTCTAATCACACAAACAAAAGAAGAAACAAAAGAACTGTTTTACTGAACAAAAGTTATTTTTAAAAAAATATTTATCTCTCAAAACAATGTAGGTATTTCAACAAATGGTGCCGGAACACTCCGATATCCATATCTCACAAAATTCACAAACTGAACTTTGACTCACATATCTCACCATTGGAAAAATTATCTCAAAATGTACTTATCTAAAACTAGATGAATTTTAGAAGAAACCACAAAATTATTGTGTCTGCTTTGGGCTATAATTTTAAAGTAAAAATAATTTTATAATTATAAAGTACAATGGTCAAAACCATTATCCATAAAAAAAAAATTTTGAAAGCTTGGATGTCATCAAAATTAAAAACTCTCCCCCTTCCAAAAAAACAATACTGTTAAGGGGAAAGGATCAACCACAGACTGGGAAAATATAATTTCAAAGTATATGTCTGCGAAATGGTCAAATGCTCAATAATTAGAGAAGTTTTTGCATGAATGTGTTCTGAATGGACACTTTGTGATGGAGGTACATGGATGGAAGTCATCATATGAGAAGCTGTTCAGCATGATTAAGGATTAGTGGACATAGACTAAAATAACAGTGAGATACATAGTAGTGTGGCTAAGATTAAAAAGACTGATCCTTTCAAATGCTGATGAGATGGTAGTGAAACAAGAGCTCTCATACTCTGTGGATAGCAAGGTAAAATGATATCGTTATTTGAAAATACTTGGCATTTTCCTTAAAAAAGTGGTAAAAAACATCTGCCTCATGATCCAGCCATCTTACTACTGGGTATCTATGAAATAAAAGGACAATAAAATCCTTACCAAACTTGGATGCCAAACTTCATCCATGTACATTTGTAAAGCCCCAAACTTGAGACAATCCAAATATCCATGAACAGTTTCATGCATAAACAAAATGTTATATATATTCATGAATGAAATAGTACTCAGCAATCAAAAAATAAGGAGCCCTTGATATATGCAACCATATGGATGATTTTCAAATAGTTATGTGTATCCATATTATATGTCTAATATTCAATTCATTCTCCAGAGTAGATATGCTGATAATTTGTCTCTCTGGGATTTAAATTCCTACATAAATAAAACGAATATTCCGAAATAGGAATCAGTGTTGAGATCCTCAGTGGTCTGGAAATGCTCTTAAATAATTCCTTTTTTAGTTACTGCTCCATTCCTTTGAATTAGATGTTCATTCTGCTCAAGTCATATCCCACACCTAAATATCTTTCTGTCCATGGTCAACTCTGCATTTCAATTTTTAGCAAAACTAATATCTTAGTTTTGGTATTGTTCTTCAACGAATCCATGTTTAAAATCAAGCAATGTTTCCCAATCCAGTATAAGTTCTTGTGCATACATATAGGGACACTCCTTTATTTTTCTTGTTCAATTTGTGTTGTTTATTCCCATGATCTACTTGCCAAATATCCCTTGTGAGCATTCAAAATATTCTTTCCATGTGTGAGTCAATGCTGAGGATTGTAGGGATAGAAAGTGGAATAAATTGGAGACTTAATGGTCTACAGGGACCAGGTAACAAGGATAGCATCAGAACCTGGGAACTGTGAAGGACCACACGCCCAGAAGGGAATAGATATATTGCATATATATATATGAAATACAATGTTTAATTGTATTGGGGATTGAATCAGGGATGCTTAACCACTGAGCCAAGTCCCCAGACCTTTTCATTTTTAAATTTTGAGACAGGGTCTCTCTAAGTTACTTAAGGCCTCCCTAAGTTGCTAAGGCTGGATTTGAACTTGCCATCCTCCTGCCTCAGACTTCCCATTCACTGGGATTGCAGGTGTGAGCCACAATCTGGGATTCTTTTCCTGAAATACTCTACTTCTTCGCTTTTCGATGATGTAGATAGTCAAATTGATGCCAAATAGCCAGACATTGTTTCATAAGTAAAATATAATAAACATGGAAATAAAAACACTTGTCCAAAAAGTGTTGTTGAACATAGAAGTCTATCAACAATAGAGTGAAAAAGGACTCCCTTAAATTTTGCATCATGGCCTTTATTGGTGTTCTCCACAGCATGGCAGGGGTGAGATTCCGAGGGGACCCTGAGCTTTCTGGTTCTGGTAGTATGGTGGATGAAACAATATGAATGCCCTCCTGGCACAGATACTAAAAAGCTATGTGCAATTTAATGAAGATTCTTTTAAACATGTACCTGAGCTGTAGAGTGGAAACTCCTCAGATACCACAAATACAGAGGACAATGGAATAATACCTTAAGTGGGCTGGGAGAACACAGCTAAGCCATCAATATAGAATTTCACATACTGATAATCACTTGACACTAAGATTGAAATGCAGACATTTTCAGACAGAGATTCGGATTGTTTACCATTCACAAGCATCATTGAGGAAGAAGGGTGACTTCAGGAATAAAAATTTGAACCCTAATGAAAGCAGAGAAATGCAAATGGGAATTAAGCACCATGCAGACAAAAGCAATATATCCATGAAAGAATAATAATGGAAGGAGGAAAACAGATAGCAAAGCTTATTATAACACAATAGTGACAAAATCATGTGGTTTACATGAAAGGTTAAACAAATAGATCAGTACAGTAGCATCAGGAAATGGAAACTTTATTTCCTGGAGTGTTTTTATTTTTTCTGGAGACAGACAAATCAGTCTTTAAGGCAGGATGTTCCCCTGTGTTGTCATTTAAAAAATTCTTCTTAAGCTTAATGTCAAAAAATGCATTCTCTTACATTTTCTAAAATGTTGAGTTTTGATTTTTCTATTTAAAGTGCTTCTCTAACTGGTTAGAATATATTTTTTTGCAAACAGTGTGAGGTGGAGATCTACCTTCATCTTTTTGGTCTCTTTTTCTCTCAGTTGTTCCGGCACTGTTTGTTGACAAGTCTGTTATTCTTTCTTGATTTAGCATCAAGGCTTAGATATAGCTGCTCTATGCTCAGCTCCTGTGTGTGTGTGTGTGTGTGTGTGTGTGTGTGTGTGTGTGTGTGTAGACCCTGTTTCTCACCAGTAACAAAAATCAATTCAAAATGGATTAAAGACTTAAATGTTAGGCCTGGATCTATGAAACTACTAGTAGAAAATGGAAAATTTTCATGATATTGGAATGGGCTAGGATTTTTTGGACAAGACCCCCAAAACACAGGAAACAAAAGCAAAAATAGACAAATGGGATTATCTCAAATTGAAAAGTGTCTGCTCAGCAGAGGAATCAATCAACAGAGTGAAGAGATAACCTATTGAATGAGGGGAAATATAGCAAACTATACTTCTGACAAGAGGTAAATATCTGGGATATATAAAAAACTCAAAAGCCATAATAACAAACAAACAAACAAAAAACCCCCAAAAGGCCAAATTTCAAAAATAAAAACAAAACCAAACAATAACAACAAAAACTCAATTAAAAATTGTCAATAGCCAGGCGTAGTGGCACATGCCTATAATTTCAGCAGTTCAGAAGCTGAGGAAGGAGAATCTCTAGTTCAAAGCCAGCCTCAGAAACTTAGTGAGGCCCTAAGGAACTTAACAAGACCCTGTCTCTAAATAAACAAACAAAAAAATTAAATTAAATTTAAAAAAGAGTTGGGGATGTGGCTCAGTATTTAAGTCCCCCTGGGTTTAATCCCTGGTAACACACATACACACACACTCACACACACAAAGTCAATATATCTAAATAGACATTTCTTAGGGGAAGACATACAAATAGTCAACAGGTATTTGAAAGAATGTTCAACATTACTAATAATTAGGGAAATGCAAGTCAAAGTCACAAGGAAATACCAACTCACTCCAGTAATAATGACTGTTATCAAAAAGAAAACATAACAAGTGCTAGTGAGGACATAGAGATAAGGGATCCCTTGCATACTGTTGGTAGAAATGCAAACTGGTATAGCCATTATGGTAAACAGTATGGTGTTTTCCTCAAGAAATTAAAAACAGAGCTGCCATTTGATCCAGCAATCCCATTACTGGGTGTATAGCTAAAGGAAATGAATTCAATATGTTGAAATGACACCTACCCTCCCTGTGTGTTGCAGGATTAGTCACAAGAGCCAAGAAATGGAAACAATCTAGTGTCCATCAATAAAATAATGAATAAAGAAAATGGGGTATACCCACGCAATGGAATACTATTCAGTCACAAACAAGATGTAAGCCAGCCATTTGTGGCAACAAAAGTGGACCTGGAGATCATTGCGTTAAATGACATCATCCGAGCACAGAAAGAAGTATCACATGATCTCACTCAGAGGTGAAATATTAAAAAGTAGATCTTAGAAGGTGAGAGTAGAATGAGGGTTACCATAAGCTGGGGTGAGTAGAGAGAGGAGAGAAGGAACGAGGAGAAGTTCATTAATGAATACTCACCTAGAGTTAGGAGTAAGAAGCTGCCATGATGTGATACTGTGCAAGCAAGGTGACTACACATAATGTAATATGTGTGCATTTTTGTTTGTTTGTTTTTGTTTTTGTTTTTGTTTTTTTTGGTACTGGGGATGGAACTCAGGAACACTCGACCACTGAGCCACATCCCCAGCCCTATTTTTGTGTTTTATGTAGAGACAGGGTCTCACTGAGTTGCTTAGTGCCTTGCCGTTGCTGAGGCTGGCTTTGAACTCGCAATTCTCCTGTCTCAGCCTCCCTAAGTGCTGGGATTACAAGCGTGAGCCACCACGCCAGGCTATATGTGTGCATTTTGAAAAGCTGTAAGAAAAGAGTTTGAATGTTTTTCATCATAGAGGAAAGAAAAATGATTGAGGAGATATATATGTTTAATCTGATTTAAGCATTACATGATGTATATATGTGTTGAAATACTACATTGGAACCCATAAGGATGTACACTTTTTATGATTTTTTTATTGTTGTTAGTAGTTAAAAAATAAACTTTTTGTTGGTAGTTATAAAATAAACTTGGAAAGTAGAAGTGCATAAATCAAATTTAAACAACATGCCCAAATAATTGCTAATGAATTAGCATCCCTAATATATGGAGAATATCTTCAAGTGAAAAACATAAGCTTTAAAAGTAAGTAGGTATGTGAAGGAAATCCGTTGACAAGTCTCAATTAAGAAAAGGTGGCGGTGTATTTGAGTGGTGAGAACATAGGCTTTAGGGTCAGGCAGACTTGGAATTAACACCATGTTAACCGTGTCAACAAAGTGTGGGATGAAACGGTCTTCTAAGCTCAAATTGCCTTATCAGACAAAATGGAGATTTTAGTACTTACATCATCAGATTATTGTGAACAATTCTTTTCTTATGTTTTATTCATTCAAAAAACACCCAGTGCTTGCCATTGTACCAGGGACATGAGTACTGTTACTGCTCTGTCTTAGAGATGAAGAAAACCAAGTTAGAGAAGCTGAGAAACTTATCCAGGTCCATGCAACTAGTAAATAGCAGGGCTCGAGCTCAAACCCAGAATGAGGACTCAGACTCTGTGCTTCTCACCTACTGTAAATTAGAAGTAATATTTATTGCATGTGTCCATCCCTTCTTATCCATAGGTTTGCTTTCCACAGTTTTAGTTACCCACTCACAACCACAATATGAAATATTATGTGGAAAATTCCAATAATAAACGATAGGTAAGTTTTCAATTCAATGCTCTTCTGAGAAGCATGATGAAATCTTATGCCATCCAGTTCCATCCTGCCAGGGATATCAATTATCCCTTTGTCCAGTGTATCCACACGGTATATGCTACCATTAGTTGCTTAATAGCTATCATTCTTACCAGATTGATTGTAACAGTGTTGCAGTGTTTGTGTTAAATAATCCTTGTTTTAATTAATAATTACTCCAAAGTGCACAACTAATGATGCTGAAAGGTTTTTTTTTTTTTTTTTGCTGCATATTGGTATAACTCTATTTTATCATTAGTTATTGTTGTTAATCTTTTACCATGCCTAATTTATAAATCAAACTTTGTTATAATTATGCATGTATATGAAGGATAAGTTGAGACTACTGTATGTATATATACGTGTGTGTGTATGTGTATACACTATTCTAATTTTTGCAGATCTGTAGAATACTTCGAATTTTTTAAAAATATAGATTATTTTGGAGATTTGCCTTTTGTAAATGCTCTGCATTTTTAACATGCAAATGACCCTTTTAAAGGAATTTTGGAGTTTTACTTTGTCAGTCTAAATATTTCTTTCAAGATATTAAAAAATTTCTGAAAATATTGTTATCAAAGAGAAAATCAATGAGTTCAGTCTTTAAGAGCTGATCCCCCACCCCCCAAACAATGAAGTTGGCAATTTACCTTCATAGTGAAGCTGGGAAAGAATCTCTTGCTCCATTGAAATCAGAGCACACTTAATGTTTTTCTTATCAGCTCTATAAATGAACTTGTGTGGACAATAACACTCATGTGGAGACACTAGGTAAAGCCAATGGGCCACAGAGTGCAGGTGATTTCCAGCCTGTCCCTCCCAACTGTGAGTATCACCATCTCTCTGGCGTTCCCCTGCAGGTGACAAACATTTCAGTGGCATCTGACCTCCTCTCCTTCTTACCTTCTTCAACCTGGGAAACAACTGTGAGTCCTTTGCTCAGACCTGAAGCACAATATGTGGGTCAGCTGTTGAAGCTCCTAGATATTTGACTTGCAATGAATGGCATTAACTACAACTTGTAGAATGAACATCTTTAAAAAAAAATTTTTTTTGGATCAAATAATTTTAGCATGGATCCTCAGTATAGGGATCCATATATATCTCTGAGAAAAGATTGAAATATAGTTTGTTCAGTGTGTGTGTGTGTGTGTGTGTGTGTGTGTGTAAGGAGATGGTAGGCTGTCCTTGAAAGTTATAGAACACATCTGGGCCAGCTCCTTTCCCTACTATAAACAGAATTCCTCTCCTTTATGTCTAAGATGTCCAGATACCAAGGATTTGGTGCTGATGTCCTGGAAGTCACATACCTCCTGCGTCCCCTCAGCATCAGTGCTGAGCAAGCTAGACTATGTCTCTACACACACACACACACACACACACACACACACACACACAATGTGCCTCTTCTCTGCAGATTAGATGGGAGTAAGGCACACAGACACTGACGCTAAGTTGAAGGTGCTGGGAGAAAAGTAGGAAGGCAAACCAAGTCTCTATTTATAGCTCCTTCTGTAAACTGCTTTCCTTCTTCCTAATTACCTTGCAGCCTCATAACAAGTGCATATACTGTGCCATCCAGCAAGTCCGTTTAGCAGTCTGGGATGTTCTTTTTGTCTATAATAGCCAACTGTTAGCAAACTAATCATGAGAATTTCTCTTTCCAGGATCCTCTGAGTTATCCAAAGAAGCCATTTCCTTATTTAATGATATATTCTGATATCTTCAAATATAATGTTATTAAAGTATAACATCATATGATTAAATAAAGTTTGGTCAGCATGGAGGGGTCAAAACCAGCTAAATATATACTAAATTCTTAAAATTTAAATATAGCTATTTTGTTGAAGTTACTTAAAGAAGTAGCTAGCAATGGAGGCCAGCAAAAGTTTTATGTGTGCAAAGAAAATACTCATTCTCAATTTAAGACCATGATAACATTATGATCAATAATAATTATGTTCTCTGAGCAAATCCTTCCTTTTTTTTTTCCAACCTCATAAAACATGGGATTTGGAGTCTGGCCAGTTACTTACAGTCAACAAATACAGTGCCCATGCTTAGAGGGCATCCCTTATTCAAGGGTTAATTTGTTGAGCAAGGTCTGGACACTACAGTTTGCCTCATAACTGCCCATATGAACTATAGCACCATTCTTCCTCCCTAAAACCATGCAGAAAAAGGACGGCATGGGGGACAGGTAAAGGTGAAGTTGATGTTCCACTAATATTTTCTCTCTTTGTTTTAAAAGGAAAGAGAACAGAGATTTCTGTAGCTTGTCTGAAAAGCCAGAACTTGCAGCCAGCTCTCTGCCAACAGCCACAGCTGAAACTGACAAGGCCTGACATCTCCCCTGCTTTCCCTGCTCCCATTTTCTATGAAAATACTGGAGATGCTGGATCAGGAAAGACAGAGGAGCCCTCAAATAATCACTCTTTCAATTTGCCCCGTGTTAGTTTCCACAGGAAACAAAAGTGAGAACTGTAGCCGGCAGCTAGCAACTGTCTTGTTAGAACCTCCCTTGTCGATCAGCTGAGGCAGAGGCTGAAATCTGAAAGTGGCGCTTTTTCAAAAGGCCCTTTGGCTTCTGAGTCTATGGAGTTTTCACTCTGGAAAGCAATAAAAATGAATGGAAAAAAAATGAAAATTACTTCCAACACCAAGTGTGCATATACCTTCGGATACTATTTTTCAGGCAAAGAACTTTTCATTTCTCTACCTAGTAGTTTATGGATAAGAACTGAAACCCATTTTTATAAAAGCGAAAATATACATCAAAAAATGAAACGGTGCATCTTTGGAAGGTTAAATCCCGGATCTTGGGGGCCAGCTCTGTAGCAAACCTTATCGGGTGAAATTGCCTGAATCCACATTCCATGGTGGAGGTAGCTTCGTTTCCATCGGAAAAACACTCGATGATTTCATATTTTACACATTCCAGGATATGCTGGACAAACTTCCACAGAGGAGAGGTAGAGGATTTATGAAACACACAGCCAGCTAGGGGATTTAAATGGTTTTTAAACATATATTCACTGGGGAAATAATATTATCTAAAACTTTACTATTGAGCAGGACTTCAAGCACTAATTCTCCAGCATGTTTAAAATAAGGAAGTCTCCAAATCAGCTTTGTGGTGGGGAGTGGTTAGGGGGCTTCGCTGGGGAAAAAGCGTTTTGCAAATACCCACTGTCACGTTAAGTAGAGTAGTAATTCCGTCTTAGATAAAAGTATCATCAAAAATCAGGGGTCAAAACAATCACACAGAAGTGACTCTAATTAATGTGCCATGAGTTCCCAGCTGTTGTCTATTATATGTGCCTTTAAGAGGTGGGGAAACCCGCTTAATTTTAAAAGGGAGAAGAGAAGAAAAAAGTATAAGGAGGAAAATATGTACTGTACATATTTACACAATTTAAGTGGAGAGTAATCCATCAGATACACACGTAAGCCAAAGAGCAATCCATCAAATACATGTAAGCATGTCATCTAACACATCAGCGATGCTCTGTGTACTTTCTTTCTCTTTCTGATTTGTCACCTGCAACATGCAGAATAAGAACCCCAGCAAAAGGATGGAGCTGGTTTTTCCAACTATGACATAAAAACACATTATAATTTTCACATTTAATTTTTTTTTTACTTGTGAATATTTATACCTAAAATTAATGCTCTTTAACTTATTTCCTACTCCTATCACCTGGGGGCATTAGTGTTCACATATCTTGCTTTTTTTTTTTTTTTTTGAATCAAAGAAGAGACCATTTTTGATATACATGCATCTGTTTCTCTGTTAGATTTTAATTTTTGAGGGTATTATTATTATTATTAAATTTTTAAATATTTAAGGCTTGATGTTGGAGTAAAACTAAACCTCAGGATTGGCATGTGAGAAAGATCTTGCAAACTGGAAGTTACAGATTTAAAAAGAGCTGAGAATTCTAAAGGAAAATGACTCTGCTTAAATATCGGGAGTCTGGTGTTCCTTTCAAGTGGTTGCTAAATGATTTGTGCGTAAGTAGGATTGCAATAATGGACACACTGTTCGGCTTGCCTACTCTTCCTTCATAGCTCATTAATGCTTTGCCATGGGTTCTTTATGGGGCATCCATTAGGAGTGTACACTAATAATAGTTTAATCCCACTACACCCAATTATATATCCCCCTTAACCAGTGTCTGCCTCCCTTTCTCTCTCTCCCCCTGAATTACGTCTAATAAAATAGAATATGCTAACAGAGAGGATTAAAAAGACAACAAACCTCTCCCTTCCCAACATTAAAAATTACAAACAGTAACTACGATGCAAGGGCAAGAGCCAGAGTGGGCAGAAGTGGATAATGAGGTGCAGAGCGGAGTATGTGCCCATCACCCCACCTGCTATCATTAGTAATACCACACCTGACCAAAGCAAAGATACTGCCCGCTGGAACAAAACGACATAAACACCCAATATTTTATTAAACAACCCATTTTAGAACTTAAGTCATTAAACTGCATCTCCATGGGCCCTTCAGAGGGACTGTCTGAGAAAAATAATGGATTGTCTGCAAACTTTTATCTTAGCTATATTTATTGCCTCTAGAGTCATGCTCTTTAATTATTAAAATGTGGTATTAATGAAACATGCAATCCTGGAAAGAAGACTACTTTTATCATTTCACATGAAAGACAAAAATTTAATATACTGAGTATACTGTATACACATTACAAATGTATTTGCATCCACCTTCCAAATAGCAAGCACCCCCAACTTCCCCCTCCCCTCCTTTACAGCTGCTCAATCTGCAAGAATGTGCAGAAGTAATTTATCTGAAATGGCCACTATTGTTCTTGATTCTGATTTGATTCCAAAAAAGCCAAATAATAGAAAGCGTTTTGAACATCTATTTCGTGCACCTGTTGTGCGGCATTATGACACTCTGCGATTTCCATTTACGTCAGATCTCTTGACAGGTCTTTCATGCACCGTGCTGCTTGGCTCAAAAAAATCCAGGATGCTACAAACCGATGCTGCCCTTATTTTATTAACAAAATGGCAATGGCAAATGTTATTGAATGATGACTGTGGATGGAAAGAGGGGCATGTGGACCTAGCCACTAGCCAGGGGTCATCTAACTGATGTTAAGTGTACTTAATAATTTGCATTTTGATATTATGACTCGGACAGACACTTTCAAATACCTCCTTGGTAAATTGTCTTACCTTAGGTTCTTTGTGTAATGACACCACAATTCAATGAAGGCATATATTGACCAAAATGTGTTGCTTGTGATTTCTTTTTGCGAAGGATATCTTTAACTCTGCACGGCATCCCTGAGCACATGAGGTTTGAAGCAATCAAGTTTGCAAGCCTCCAGTTGTCTCTCAGGTTTACTCTTCCATGCTGAGCAAAACCACACAGATGCTCCTAGTGCCCAGATGTGGATGTTCACCTTTATTTCTGTTCAGTAACCTTGATGCCAAGGTTTCATGGCCCTGAGACTTTGCCATGTCCCTCTAAGGTCAAAGTGTCAAGAATTCTGGTGGTTCTCTTCAATGATGTTAATGCGTGACTTAAAGGGACTAAAATATCTGAATATAATAAAACTGATCTGATTCACGGAGTCTCAGCATGAGACTGGGGCCTCCTCCTTCATGTGACCCATTCCCTCTTCAACATCCGCCAGAGGTGGTCTTTGAGACCCAAACTACGAAAGGTACCCAGAAGGCAATGCCACCTGCTTAATGGAGCAGGGCCCAAGTGACAGGGTGGCATTTGTGCAGTCATGTGGGGCCCCTGCTTGTATAATGCCTTGTCCTGAAATCCTCAACCTTTGTGGAATGAGGGATATATTTTGATTTTGTACTGGCCCCACAAATTTGCAGCTAATCCCGATTCCAGTTATGATTTATGCTGAGGGACTGATAAGAACATCTTACGCGTTGCCCTCCTTTTAGGGATTCTGGGGTTATTTTGTCGTATGTATGTATATCTTGTCATCAAAATTGCATAATCTTCTTTCTACTTATTTCCAAGCAATTTTTAACTCGTGGATTTTATCCACTTCCCTGTGTTTCCTCCCTCCCAGCTGCCCTTATTTCACCTCACCCACTGGGGTAGAAGGATGGGATAGGACTGTAAAGCGACAGAGGCCTCGTCCCTGACCTTTAGCATTATTAAGCTGCAATCTCCTTGCTTTTGAAATACTGAGTCCTCCCTCATGAGTCCAAAGTAGAAGGGCATGTTTTAACCAAGCTAAACGGGGTCAAAGCTAACAAGCAGCATGAAGTTGAAACCCTTGGCTGGAATGCCGATTCAGGCTTCTTACTGGCTCAGGGAATTTGGACTTGACATTTACCTGGAAAACCTCCCTGGTCTCATCTGTAAAATGGGGATATTCCTACCCAACCTACCTCACAGCACCTTAGCAGAGTTTGAGTGACAGGACAGAAATGTGAAGTCAGCCCTGGGGCTTTGGTGAACTTCCTTGAAGGGCCTCTGAGGGTCCGCCGGGAACTCTTTCTAAGACCACAAAGAAGCACTCCTAGCCGGGTGCAGTGGCGCATGCCTGTAATCCCAGCACTCTGAGAGGCTGAGATAGAAGAATCACGAGTTCAAAGCCAGCCTCAGCAACGGTGAGGCGCTAAGCAACTCAGTGAGGCCCTGTCTCTACATAAAACACAAAATAGGGCTTGGGATGTGGCTCAGTGGTCGAGTGCTCTTGAGTTCAATACCCGTGCACTCCTATTAGACGGACACTTGGAGTGAAGGAGGCCTTATGCCCTCCCGTCTTTGTTCTGCAGCTGCTCTTCAGGTTCTGTGCAAGAATATTTTAGTTATGTGCAAGAATACCTGCTGTCAAGTTTTCAAGGAGGAGGGAAGCTTCTGGAGACTGACACTGGGAACCACGCATGGTTCTTCAGTGAGTCCTTTAAACCTTTAAGAGTTAAATGTGGGGAAATGGTCCAGTAAACCACAAAACCTAGGCCTGCTTCAATGCCTCCGAGATATGGAGTGGAGCATAAGTTATGTCCTGAAAGAGAATGGAACCATTCTACCAGGCCAAAAACAGTATTGGGGGTGTTTCTAATCTGTTTTCCCAATGAAGGCATCTTTAAAATTTTATAGGGTATGAATTTTCTGCTGCTGGTTTTTTTGGGTTTTTTTTGGTACTAAGGATTGAACCCCGGGGTGTTTAACCACTGAGCCAGATTCCCAGCCCATTTTTCTATTTTAATAGAGACAGGATCTTGCTGAGTTTCTAAGAGCCTTGCTAAATTGCTGAAACTGGCTTTGAATTCGCGATCCTCCTGCCTCAGCCTCCTGAGGCACTGGGATTACACGTCTGTGTGGTTGCACCTGGTTCCTCTGCTACTGTTTTAAAATCTACTTCAAGTATGATGGGAAATACATGAAGTGGTTATGATTTTTAAAAAAAAATCTATTATTGTGATTAAGTTCATTATTAAATGTGAGATTTATTGACAGCTTCAATGCTACTTCTGTCATGATAAAATTATATAAACTATAATAAAATTTATAATAAAATTAACTTATCTTTTGGTAATAACAAATAACAATTTATTGAACGATAAAATAACATACATGAATGTGCTTTAAAATTAAGCTTACCTATAAAGTATTATTTTCTTAAAAGTAAATATCACTGGGTGTGATAGTGCATGCTTGTAATCCCAGCAGCTTGAAAGGCTGAGGCAGGAGGATCGCGAGTTCAAAGCTAGCCTCAGCAAAAGCGAGGCACTAACCAACTCAGTGAAAGCCTGTCTCTAAATAAAAATACAAAATAGGGCTGGGGATGTGGCTCAGTGGTCGAGTGCCCCTGAGTTTAATCCTTGGCGGCTCCCCCGACCCATAAAAAGGAAATACCAGTATTTGGGTTCAGGAAGGGAGAAAACTGCCCCTTAATTAAACATAAGAGGTTAAAATTTGGAAATTTTAAACTGTATTTTTTCAATTTTCAAAGGTACATTTGAAGGACTTTAAAATTCTTTCACAAGTTCTTTTTTTTCTTCAGTGAAACTATTTCTTTTTTATTACAGACAGATAACCTTACTCAGAGTCTGTATTTTGACTTTAAAATACTCTGGTGATGTGAGAATTTCTCAGAATGTGAGTGCATGCTCATCGTATGGGAAGGTGGACTCTTGACCAAAAGTGATCACTTTCAACAAAGCAAATCTCTTGCTTCCTGATCCAGAAAATGTCGTATGCCAACAGGCCACCTCTCCTGTCTGTGTAGCCAATAATGGAGGCAAGAAAATGGGGGCACTATTTTTGTACACCCCTTCAAATTTGGTCTGTATCTTTGGCTTTTGATCTAGAAGCTGAAGGGAGCTAAGTCAGCTCTCTGGATGTTGGGGACAGCCTGATGGTCAGCACACTTTGCCAATGACTGAGCATGTTGAGCTCACAAGCGGAGGTAATGTATCATCTCAAGATACCATTCCTGATAAAGAAGTAGTATGTGAATCTCTTTGAAAGCAGCAAGTTTAAGCAATCAATTGCAGGTAAGTGCTTGAACTCTGAGACATTTCCTTGTGTACAACCATGAGTTTCTGAGAATATTTTCCCTACCAGGGGAAAAAAAAAGATAATTTTTTTTTCTGGAAAATATTCATTTCATGTGTGAAACCAGTTTGTAGGAGTGAGATATTTTTATTGACTAACTTAGAGTACAGAGATGTTGTAATCAAGAAAAACATTAAACTCATAAAAACAGAAAGAACTCATCATAAGGAAGAGATGGGAAACGAGAATAGCACACGTAATCTATGAGACACAATTTTAATCTCTTCCCTTATCTCTCTCTCTTCATATACATCTCTTCTCAGAGGAGAAATTGAAACCCTGCGTTATATTTATCTCCTCTTGTCCCAAATTACTGTCTCTGTAGACTGAGGGTTATGTTGATAACTACTGGATACCAGAAAGGAAGAGTAGAACCTGTTGGCATTCACCTTGGTTGAGAAGGTGAGTTTTACTTGATATAGACTTTCAGGACACAACCACTGGCTGTGCTCACTTCCACATGACATTCAGACTCTCCTGATCACCTCCAGGAACAGCAGACTTGAGTGCTGGGTACCAGATTTTCACCACCCACATCTCTGCCTCCCACAATACCCTCTGTTCAGCATTTAATATATAAGTAGGACTTAGTACATGTTTGATTGCTATAACAGAATACCCAAGAGTGGGTAATTGATAAAGAGAAAAGGTTGATTTTGGCTCATGGTGCTGGTTGCTGGAAAGTTAAGGAGCCTGGTATTGACAAGAGCCTGTGTAGCTTCAAGACATGGCAGAACATGGAAGGCCAGTACAAAAATCTGCCTCACTTTATAAGAACTACTCACACCATAGCTAACCCAGCCCCTCAAGAGCAAGAACTTACTCTTTCTTAAAGACCTAATCGCCTCTTGAAAGTCTCACCACTCAACCCTGCCACAGAAACTGTTTAATTTTAATAGGAGTCTTGGTGGGAACAAACCAGGATCAAACCACAGCAAGGTGTATATATTAAATCATGCTACACTTTCTCTGGCTTCTGTGAGGCTGGGTATATTTATGTAACCAAGAATAGGGACATATGCTAAAAATGACTAGCACCATATGACTCTTGTATTTTTTTCCTATTTTATTATGACAGAGAGAACCCCTATTAAAAGAGCACAAAATAATGTGTCATTAAAATCAGCAGGTACAGCAACTGCATCCTCTCTGATGTATTAATTTCTGGACATATTCCCAATAAGGAAAAGACCTTTTCCTGAAATTCACTTCCAGGTGGCAGGATGGATCCCAGGGAACAAAAGGAAATACTGGTTTTTCTTGCAAATCGCATGCATCTACTGCCATTGGCCTCTAGATCATGACAGATGCTTATCAATGACTCGTCAGACCAATCTTTCCATTCCGAACTCTTTCTCATCTCCTGTTCCTTTCATCTATTTGTTCTTTAGGAAGAAGAGAACATCTACCCCCACAGATGCCTCAATAGCTATGTTATTAAAATACTACTTGCCTAGTGGCTCTGATTTTTCCTTGACTGAGAAGCAGAGTGCCTCATGGCCCCAGATATTGTTTTCTGTAAGTCTCAGAAAGATGTCAGTTTCCAAGGTGGAAATCATGAGTCTTAGGAAGGTTTCCCCGTCTCCAAACAGAACCTGTCTCTATTGGGTTTCTATTAGAAAGCTGCTCCAGATGACGAGGGGAAGAAATATCTGAAAATTATTTCCCCATTGTTTGGGCAAAGCGGGAGCCCTGTGGGGCAGACTAGGGTCGCTTTCCTTCTCCCACCCCAGGTGGAACAGGAGCCTGGGCCTATAAAGCCATCCAAGGTGAACTCCCTCATTCCACACAACGGGGTGCATAGCTCACCGCGGGGTGCTTTTGATAGTGCTCTGTCCACTCTAAAGTTAGACATCTAAGCAATGGGAGTCCCTCCACTGCCCTTGGAAGATTGCCCCACAGTCTAATAGACCTCGACATTAAGAAGATTTTCAATTGGTAATCAACCTAAATTTCCCTTCTCTTAATTTCATCCCATTACTCCAAACCCTATCCCCTTGTTCCACCTAGTTCCTCACCCTCATTAGTGTTTACGCTCTCCAAATACTAATAGACAGCTGGCTAGAGAAAAAATGAAAAACAGAGCACTGTCAGTCATTATTTAGCTCGACCACAGACAGTCATTTCTTTGAAAAATAAGTCCATGGTCACATATGCTGTTTTTCCTTAAAATCCTTCTTTAATATTAAAAGATTCAAATATTTTTCTTAATAAGCCAAAAAAAGTCTATAAATGGAAAGCACAGCAGTCTATAATGGACTAGAGGGGAATAAATACATCTTAATGTGAGTTGGTGATAATGGTATAGCTAGATTCACCTTCTTTTGCCCTTTAGACACAGAACAAACCCCTGGAAAAAAGTAGTCTATTTTATACTTATTCTTCTATTTTATCCATGTGTCTGAATATATATGTGTGTGTGTGTGTGTGTGTGTATATATATATATATATATATATATATATATGTAGTTAGTTCATAATATATATTATTAATTATATATAATGTAATAAATAGTAAAATGATATATGTCATTACTATATATTAAATATCTATATCATGAGACATATATACATACATGCACATATATGTGTGTGTGTACATATATATATCTCATCTCCAGCAGTTTGTGCAACTGCATAGTTACCTAAAATATTATAACATTCTCTCAGAGGCAAAGACCAAGCCTTACTTCATGCCTCATTTGTGACGCTATTCTTTTTCATGTTGAGACCCTCTCACTGATTTGATTTAATGGTAAAGTCAAAAGACCAAGCTTTAGTAGCCAACCTTCAAAGTGATGTTTTTAAAAATTGAGACTTCTGTTTATTTTCCTTCGGTATCGCAATTTCATCCCTAGAGGAGTGGTTTGCTTCAGCTTTTCCTTGGATGCTGTGATTCTTCTTGACTCTCATGACTGGATACAGGCTTTGCATGAATAAACAAGCCAGAAGGAACAGAGGAAACATGGCAGAACTTTTGGACAATGTGCCGGGAACACTTGGTTCTGTAAGATGGGCCCCTTGGATTATGATCCATTGTCATTAGAGATGACATTTATCTGTCTTTCTAGAAAACCTCTGGCTGAAGTCTTGATCATTGACAACTGTTACCAAATTCAACAACGTTTGCATTTTGGTGTGTAAGCCACCGGTCTGAGTTGAGCGACTGTCCACTACCTCTGTCTCCTTTAGTCCACTTACTCCTTTAGATGACATGGAAGGTCTAGAATGTCACATTGATTGCTAAGAATTTTTTTGTTTTCATATTTTTGGCAGTAATAAAAGGCTCTTTTAAGTTGAAAACAACAGAAATAAACTATAGTAAAGAAAGATGGCAGCTAATTGGCTGAAATGACAATTTGGTATTTTAAGAAACTCAGCATGATTTGACCAACCAGATCTAAAAAAAGGAAAGAAGTTGTCTGCATTATAGTTTTCTGAAATAAGGTCTAAAAATTGTGTCTTCTGCCATTGTGGTGCACCTAATTTCAACAACTCTCAGTGAATGGCTTCTGTGTTTGAATTTTAAATTCTTGAGAAAGAGAGACTGATTCTGTTTGGGACCCCATTCAACCTGGTCCACAAACCAGGGCAGAAACTCGAACTATGGACATCGGCAGCCTAATTAGGACCCACTCTTATGCATCAAATATCCCTTTCAGAGATGGAGAAATTGCTGTGACAAATCCATACACTAGAAACACCTAATACTCTGGAGTTGAATTTATATTGCATGCAAGTATTGAATAGGATTATTTTGACTTATGCAATAAATCTTATTCAATGTCCCCCCTTCCGTTCTGAGGTTGGCATATGAAACCTCTAACATTTTCTTGGGTCACTGAGGGTAGATATTTGTGTGAAAATCTAGACTCTTTCAAATGTAGCGAGGCTGCAAAATTTCAGCCACCACGTAACTTTTATTTAAAGTGAAAATAAAATTTATTTTCTTTATTTTAGTTGGAGCCCATTTGGGCTTCTTCCCAAACTCTTAATCAGTAGTGAGTGAGGGTAGGGGAGAGAAATTAATTAAATGTCCAATCAGGTTTCGAGCTGTCAGGCCTGATCATTTAAGCTGTCTTTCTCTGTTTGTGTTCATTCTTCCATCTGGATAAAATATCCAATTTCTTATGTTTTCTCCTCTTATCCCCACTTCTTCCCCCAAGACAATATCTGGGCATGTGGGGAAAACTGAGTGTAATTGGTACATCCTAGTGGTCATGGGAATACCTAGGAGTTCTTGGGTTTACGTGGTGGCCTTGTGTTTCTTTTGACTTTCTCATGGCCGAACCCAGTGTCCCAGGTCTCTAGGTGCATGCTTGCAATCCTGAGAGCAGGCAGAAGCTGGTGAGCTCATGATGCTTTATTAGGACTTGGGGAGAACAACGAGGAACCTGTACGCAACTCCCTCTGTGGACTTGACCTCAGCTCATCTCTCTCCATCTACGGAACCCTGAGTCTCTGCCATGTGCTCAGTCCAGCTCATTGCCCAACTGTCCATTTCAAGTCACTGAAGAGGGGATGTCTTGCCTGGTAACAGCAGTAACCACACCTTAACATAACTAAAAGTGTCCAGTGAAGTTCAGCCCAAGGGCTTCCCTCTGGGACAAGAACAATGGCTATGTTGGTATGGGCTTTGTAAGAAAGGTTGAATCAATTCTAGGTTTTTGGAGAACAATAATTATATGGAGAATATTTATGTATCTCCAGGGCCTTGTCTATTCCAGGCTTAATTAAAATGTGCTGGATACTTTCATAAGATAAAATGTTGAGGCCTAAAAGCATTTCTATGCACAGTAATAACACAATGTACAGAATCTCTCTGACTTCACTACTTTAGATCTGATAGATCAAGTAGAATTCTTCTTTCTACCAGTAAAATTGGATTTGAAAACTTTCAAGGACTAACCTTACCTGGATTTCTGTCCTAATCTACCAAATAATGGGGATTTTCCAAGGTTGACCAAGTGCAAAACCGAGAAGCATGAACATTTGCGGTTCTTGGTGTAGTTTCATTGTCAGAATGTCCTTTGTTGTTTCCACATACATCTAAATAGTGGGGTATTCCCTTTTAGATTAAAATGAGCTTATCAATTGACCTTCCTATCAACTCTATTTGTATTAAAGCAGTGTCAGTAGTTTTATTTCAAGTCCGGTGCAATTGCTTTGAGAAATAACTCCAAAGATCCCCCTCCCCAGTGGTACCCCACTTGAGCTCAGGACCTGGACTTGGACTAACATTCACTTTATCGTTTCTTGTTTTTAACTACCTCACCTACAGAAATATAAAATGAACTTTTTATATAATTGTGGGTTTTTTGTTGTTGTTGTTGTTTAAAGGCACTGGTTCTCTTTAGTCTCTCTAAGTTGCATGCTTTCTAAGTAACTATGAAGTAGAAGTAGCTGCAGAGTATAAATCAACTGAACCTCTTTTTAATACACACACTGACCTTTCCAGAGGAAGTTCTGATAGCCCTTTTGCTGCCCTTAAGACTGCTCTCTGTCTAGATCTGACCTTCTTAGAACTCATGGGTCCTTATGATTTGGGGGTCCTACGTAGATCACTTGAATATATTGTATAAGTTATTTCCTTAGGAAAATGCATGGAAGTTTTCTGTGAGATCATAAGCCTGGGTAGTTTCTGTGGCCCCCACATGTGAATCGGTGTTTTTCAAATCCCTTTCCTTCCTTTGCTAGTAATGACCCCCAGGTGGTGTGGAGACAGGCTCCATCAAGTGTAATTGCCTCCCCATCAGCACCATCCATTTACCTGTTCCTCTATCTCTGCCACAAAGAATTCTCGAGCATCCTCACCATTTCCAGGAGCAAGGAGGGTACAACAGAAAACAGAATTATCTGTCTTTGGCCAGAATCTACACTTAACTCCATTCAGGGTTATCTCTCTTACAACAGAGAAACGCAGATAATGAAATGTGTAAGGTCAGATGATGGCCATCCTATTAACTAACAAAATATACAGAAACTAAATTCACATGTCAAAAGCCAGCCACCATGAGAGTCATTACTTTTAATATTTGTATCAACAGTTATGTTGAGTGCTTAGAGACACATGGAGCTTTTGCAGCACACAAACTCAAACTGGTGGGGCAAGATGCTTCATGTGTGGCAGTCACAAAAAAAGGTGGGATTGCGTAGTCCCAAGCCAAGACAAACATTTATTCTTTGTTTAGGTCTTTTCCCCAAACCTCATGATCAGTTAGGTCATACAATAATTTACCTCCTGCAAATGGAATCCAAGATGAACCCATCAATTAATAAGAATAAGATATTGCTTAATGCTAACTTTTTGACCTTACATGTGTATATATGATAAACCAAACCTTAGTTTAGAATTTTGTTTGGTAGATATATTTATTGATTTTACTCTTCAAGCTAGGCTTTTTCACTCTTTTTAATAGAAGTACTGATTCTATCTCACTCTTTACACATGTATTTGTACATTCATCACTTACATGTATATTTATTTATATATAGCATACCCAGTCAGATGAAAATATATCTGCCTATATGTTTTTATGGATATACAAATACTCTTGTATACCTTGTATTTGCATTCTAATTTTCATAAAACATTATTCTTGGTGGATAGCTATATTCAAATACAAAGCTTCTATAAAAATGTAGATTTTACTTCTTAAAACATTCACTTAGTTACCAAGAGTCTTAAAATTCCCATAAGTGGCGCCAATAAGCACACATACAAAATGGACGAAAACCAACTTTGCACTTTTTGTTACCATCAACAAACAACTATGAAATAATCCACAGGATTCTCATACTCAGGCTATAGCGAAGAGACCCACTCTTGGGTCATATTAGAAATCACATGTCTGATGACCCAAACCCACCAGTGGCGCCCAGCACCGCCATTTTTCTCCTCCTTCTTATAAGACGATGGCATCTTTACCCAATGGTATTTTGTGTTGTATGTATGCTGTGTCTTCAACTTCATCATTAACTAACTTCCATTTTGTTCTTCAATTTGTTATATGTAATAAATTAGGAACCTATCAACAAATTACAATGCTTTCGATAAATCTCCTCCCCCAAGGCTCTTGGCTAACAGGTACAAAATGGTGAACTTGGAGCTTTTCTTGTAAAAGCATAATTTATTGTAATGGTAAAAGGCTTGCTTACTAAATTTCAGTAAGGGCAACAAGTGCCCTGGAGGGCCACTCACCTCAAGATCCTGGGAAGGCTTCAACATTATGGATTTATAAAAGTTCATTTCTGACCCTGTACAGTTATGTGACATGACTTATTTTGCGTTTGTTTTGGGGGTGGGGGTGAAGTCCCTGTGAAGCTAATTAGTATTTTTACCTGTTAATCTTGTATCCTAGGTGGAATTACTTATGCAGAACCTCTGAGTCAGAATGAAGTTACTCCCTGCTCTTCTCTTAGACAATTTATTTTTCATTGACTCTATATCCATCTTCACTAGTTTGCTATCATCTAATTTAGATTAATGATATGCCAATATGTAAGCCAGGGAAAACACCTCGTTCCCTTATGGCACCTCAGGAATTGGTCAAGGGCAATGACAGTTCCAAGGAGAGATTTGGGCTTGAGAACCAAGTTCCCATGACTGTCAATCCCCTGGCACTTTGCCCTTGTATCTAAAGCCTCTTCTGAGGACATCATAGCAGGTTGTCCCTTGATCACCAATGCATTCTCCAAAAGGTGGGACAAGTGTTAGAAGAGCATTTGACACAAGGCAGCCTCTCTCATGAGATGACTCCAAATGAAGGTCATTGTTTAACAGAGAGCCATATTTAGCGGCAATTCAGGCAAACAACACAATGCGTTTTATAAACATACCAAGGTGGCAACACAATCCAGTCCCATCGGAAGAGACTCTTTATATTTCCCCTCCTTCTCTAAAATGGGCGATCGCTTTGCTGCCAAAGTGGCTGAAGTCCTTCCAAGCTTTTAAATGCATCTTCAAATTTACAATAAAATTCAGCATGACAAATCTTCCAGCAAAATCTCTGGAGCGTCAGAGCAGCACTTACACAATTTTCCTTTCAGTTAGCATTTTAGTATTCAACACCTTGAGAAACACGGAAAGCCAATGTGGGCAAGGAAACAAAACAAAAACCAAAATGGGGGGGGGGGAGCCCAACAACAACAAAGACAGTGAAAAAAAAATGCGAACAGCCACACGAGCTATTAAACATATGCCAAAGTAAACAATCATCGGTGCGGTGCGTGTTCGCCCCGGCTCTGCCCTGCAGGTAGAAGGCACGCAGCGCGCCGAGCAAATGGAAGGGAGAGAGAAAAGCGAGCAGGAAGTGGAAGAAGGGCTGCTAGCCCGAGCAGAGCTGCCTGATCCTGAGCCTCAAGACACACCACCAGCCATGCAAAACAGGACATACCTTTCTGGCTTGCTGGTTCTGTCGGCTGAGACAAAGCAGTCCCATTCGCAGCAGGAGGCCAAATCAAAATGAAATTTTATTTAGTCTGCACTGTCCCCAGATTGGGTTTCAGAATGACTGCTTTAGGAGATAGCATGGATGTGGCTGATGCATGCTTTGCATATGAAACTGCAGTAGGAAAAGAAATCTACATAATCAAAAAAATCTGTGCTCTGTGTGTGTGACAAAAAAAAAAAAACACACTGGACTCCAGTGAGTGTGCTGCTGTGGAGGCTTCAGGCAGGTCCTGTGGAGGTGAAATATATTTTTTTAAAAAAATCTTAAACAATATTATCAACCGATACTGATAAATCTATAATACTCTAGTTTATGAAAATACATACTGTTTCCTGGTTACAATTCCACCACACTGAAATGACTGTGATTCCTGTATATTTATGGGTGTATAAAAAAATTTGTGGCAGAAATCAAATTGAATTTTAAAACATAGGCAGTTTATTGGTTGGGGTGGAGGAATTGTTCTGACAATTTCTAAATCCTCTAGACTTGATAAAATAAATTAAAAGCTTAAGTTTTTAAGCAAGACTGATAAACACTAAGATAAACACTAAGAGCCTCTTGGACTTTTCTTTGGGAAGATAAGTCATTCATATTTACAGACTGCTTTTAAAAATAGGAAGTCTTTCAAAATGCTCTTTAGGTGTTGGAAATTATATTTTAAAATTAAGAAAGAGGACTATAAAAAGTGTCTGGAGCACATGTCATGGGATCTTTGAGTATACGTGTGTGTATGTATGTACACGTGTGTGTATGTCTTCCCCCATGTACACACAATGCACACTGGCCATGTGTTTAACACAAGGTTTCTGCCTGTACAGGCCACGAATGGGAAGTGGTAAGCAAGGTTCTGTGAAACCAGGGGGCAGAATAGAGCCTGTTGGTAAATATATATTATTTCTCAAAGAAACACTTATCCCAGTTTGTTTTTGTTAGATCTGTTCCTCGAGGTTGAGTGCTGCCAATCATTTTTAAAAGAGAAAATGAAAAGAGAAAGGGGGAGAAAAGTCTAAAGAAAACTTACCTGTCTCAAATGGAAGCAAAAGAAAAAAAAAAAAAAAAGGAAAAAGAAACAGGCGAGACAGCCTCTCTTCCATTGCACAAAGCTGTGAGAGACATGGACAGTCATCCTTCTGTTTCATGAAATATTCCCAAGGAGGAGAGGAATATGAAATCATTTAAGGCCTGTGGAGGTAATCTCCAAGCCACGACCCACAGCAGCATAAAAACTTCTTACAACAATGAGATACAAATAGCTCAAACAATGGGCTTCCACACAGAGCCCCAGCAGAAATCACCAGCAGAGGAACCCTGGACCCTTAGAGAAACGGTCAAGATTAATTCTGTGATTCATGTTTGGACATAATTTTCTCAGAAAAGCTTTTCCGTGTTCCAACTTGGATTGGCAACGAGTCAATAATAATATTTACAAAGGTAAAGGTCTCCCGAAATTGATAATTTTGCATTAGGTAGCATGGCATTGTGTTTGGCTGTGCACGCCACCAGAATAATTAAAGCCTAAAATCCAAAAGAGCAAATGGAATCCGTTTCCTTTATGTCCCAGAACCACTGCATCCAGGTTTCCCTACGATAAGGGTCCCCTTCCCAAGACCCTCTTTTGCTTTGCCCTTCCGCTGTGATTATTCAGATATTCATTAAGCAGGAGTTTTCCCTGCGTATCATTTTTACGATAGGACAGCCCTTTTCTGAGTAACAAAAAGATGTGACTTCTTAACAAATCCTCTATCCCCCAAATTCAGTGCACCTGGCATTCACTTTCTACCTAATAAGCATCCGTGAATATGCAAATGTTCAGTGTCTCAGTAACCTCATTAATTTATTCCTCAGGCAATCATAGAATGTGAACCAGTCCTGTGCCACTAGTACTAGGACTGGTGCCGATCAGGGCTCGGAGAATCTGCTGAAGCTCAGGCTGAGTGTTGAAATACTGTTTCATCTTTATTCTGTCCTTTGGCACTCTAATTCAAACAAAGACCCTTACCTTCCCCACTTAGCTGACAACCCAAAGCAAAACCGAAAAAGAAAAAGAAAACTCTGAATGCCTGGGGTTAATAATAAAGATCTTCCCTCCACCGCCAATGCAGAGGTGATTCATGGTTTGAACAAAATCTCCACAGCCAAACAGTTTCCAAAGTGCCCAAGTTGTCTGATTTTGTTATTTATTGGAAGGGGCAGAGCAGAGGGCTACCTGCTTTCCATACTGCAAAGCAGTTGAATAATCTTTCTCTTTGCCCACGTTAAAAGCCCTGAATAATGTTTATAAAATGTTAGGGAATCCCGGTAGGTTTCCTATTTAACAAGCCATGTATGACAAATCACAGTGTAATGTACTACGTTCTTAATCTTTAATTAGAATGTGAATATCTGCTAGAAAACGCAGTTAACTTTGACACGTTAAATCTTCTGGTTAAAGTGCCTTACAGGAAGAGCAAAGATGAAACACTGTAACAATCTCTCCTTCTCTCCATTCACCCAGACAGTTGGGGAAGGATGATAACATCTTGTAATACCTGCTCTGTAGTAATTAATCGCTGTGGTATTTAGGACCATTCAAGTAGACAAATATGACAGAGACAGGGACAATTAGAAACCTTGTTCAAGCTACATTAACTTTTCTAGCTATTACAACACAGCAGCTCAAGTTTGCTTGTAAAAGCTGCAGAGGGATTGCTATGCATTAGCCGTGCGATTATTAATGAAAGAAAAGGAGAATTGTGTTTATTGTAGTTTGAAAATTGCAAATAAATTTCAATTATCTGCTATGTCATTTTGTTAAACATGCTCTCTGGAAATGCCTTTGTATTCTAAATCATGAGCTACTTAGAGCAAACTAATACCAGAAACCCTCAGGGAGATAGGAAGTCAATATTTTTGTTGAACTGGACTTTTTTTTTTTTGGTAAGTGAAATTGGAGATGGGCAAAACCACCTGAATGGGCTATTCAGGTAGCAAGCTCTGTGGCATTCTGGCAGGCATGTACTGGGGCATGTGTCCCCACAGACATTGAGTCAGCTGTCACAGATGGACATCAGAGCAATCAGAACCACACTGGTTAAAGGAAACCAAAGAAGCTCTCTCTCCTTTAGGGACAACCTGAAAACAATTATAAGAAATCAATTATGATAAATAATAACGTCTGCCATCTCTGTTCCTTCCAATAACAGAGCTAGTCTTGGGGAAAAAGAAGAAAAAAAGAAAACCTATGGGAGGTTCTAGTCAGCTGCAGAGGTGACGGAGAGTCAGTGTTTCTGGTGATGGCTCCTGTCTACTGTCTTTCAGGAGAAGAACTGCCAATCACTTTGAATGGCAAACTTGATCTTGAAACATGCACACACAAGAAGCAGGAATACATACACCGGTTTCTTTGCTGCCTTTTGTGAAATTATCCATTTTTGAGAGTGTTCACACATACTCATCTAGTACCAAACCTCCCCTCAGTGTCTGTCACCAAAACCACACCACGGAGCCACTTTGAAGAGGCAAAGGGGAGGTACACCCCACTACACAGAAAAAAACCCATATCCAAACTTTCCATCTATCTTGCTATCTTTCCATCCAGGCCCACCCCATGCCCTGCTTCTTCCCAGTTTATTATTTGATGTTATTGCCCATCAGGAACTGAACATGAAAAAAAATAATGCTGGTGCACCCTGGAGCTGGGGACCTGATCCAATTGTCTTCTGTAAATCAAAGAAAGACCAGCTTAGCATGGCACAAATCTGCATCCCCACCCCAGAATCTGTTGTCACACACACACAAAAAACCCGCTCAGTGCTCAGGAACAATCTCCCCTCTCAGCCGAGCTGCGATGATGTCAGCTTTCTGATTACAAACTGCTTATTTATGCTTCAACAGCTGCCAAGAGCAGCGAATAAGTGGCTAAAAGAGTGTCTAGACCAGGCTTTCAGGCCTCTATTGTCTAGGGGTTGTTACCTGGTTGACAGCGATGGGTCCAGCTGCCTGGTGTGAAAGGGAGCAGCGATGGCGAGGCCGTGATTGACAGGAGGGCCCTCCGGGTCAGCTCCATGGCCCCACGTCTTTATATTCCCAGCTCCAAAGGGAAAGCCAGGACTCTGCCTAGAGGTTGGAGGTGAAAGGAAATGTTGAAGGGTAATGAAAAAATCTTTTGGCCAAATTTATGATCATGAACATTTACCCCGGGGAATCAAAGCCAGTCCAAGTGACCATGGAGTAGGCAGAAATGCGCACCTGGAGCCAAGGGAGCCAGGCATTTCTGATAAGCCTCGCAGACCCCTGGAGGGGTCGGGGTTGGGAGGGGGATGCATAGGCACACAGAATTCACTTTCTTTTTCTTTTCCAGTGCGTTCTCTGTTGTGAGATAGCCAACCTCGAGCAAATGCCTTTGTGACCACCTTTAAACTCACCATCCTCAGAGTCCGATGAGGGTGTCAGAAACCTTCCCTTCTAGGGTTTTCAACGGAAGCCTGACAGAATATGAAGCACTCCAACATTTGGGGAAAATAGGAGCTTTGCAAGCTGACGTAAATGTCTAATTAGAATTTTCCACCACCACCACTTGCAACCTTTGAATGTCCCTGCCTCATTTGTTCTCAGGCCCAATCTCCATTTTAACACTTTTCAGGGTAGATTTGAATGTACCAAATCGCTGCCTTCATCCCGGTGGCTTACAATTCACAGCAGTTGATTGACACCAAACATTTGTGGCTTTGGTCTGGCTCCTCCCCTCACCCCCATTTTGTGATTTGGGGTTCTTGAGAAGAGAAGAATACTGCTACATACCGATCATCTGAATATGCTAACAATGATGAAACAACTCCCTCCATGGAGAACATCCCCTGGTCATTGTTGCTCCAAGACTTTCCTCCTTCTCAGGAAATGCAGCGTGAGTGTTTAGGGACTATTAATGATGTACTGCTCCCAGGGGGCCAGCAATGAACGCTCCCACTTTCACATTCTTCATTTTACTTTTTTTTTTTTTCCTAAGCACCACAAACGTTATACCCTCCAAATGCTGGCTGTGATCTCGGATCCAAATCGTATAAATCTGGTGCCTTTGGAGCCTTAAAGCTGGTTGCACTTAATAATAATAATAATAATAAAGATAAAGAGTAAGCTCTCTGCTGCATGAAAAATAACATCCGCTTAAAATTATGGTCATCCCCACGAACTGCCAGACTTGAATGAAATGCAAGGGAACAACTGAGGATCCAAAGCTTAATTCGTGTATACAGTTGGCTTTCTCCATAATATCTGATTCAGACTCTGTATCGAAAATGAAATCACGTTAAATTAACTGTAAAAAATAAGTTGATTTAATTAAGCACAGAAAGACTTAATAGATATAATAAAATGTTAAAAAGTCAAATGATGTGCAGTTACATTTCAGTTAACACTGCTCGACAAATGTACTAAATTTATTCCTTTCAATAATGATGTGTTTTGAACATTTAATTAGATAAATAATGTCTAATCACTCCAGCAAATCTGAACTGGAAGAATCCCTTGTCATCAAAGGTGACTTGAGCTTGTTACAGCCACCTTGCCAGACAAGGTAAAGCCCATGAACTTCGGCTCTTTTCAAGGAGATGAGCAGAAACCAAGGTAGAGTCTGTCTTTCAAGCCTCATTAAAATTCAGAGTTTACTAAACAAACTATTATTTACAGTAAGAAGAGTGTTACTGGGAATAGACTTCTACTTGTTTGCCTTTTTTAAAGCAGCAGAAACTATAAGCAGCTCATAAGAAAAGGTATTCAATGTTAGATGTCCTATAATTCATCATAATACCGTTTCCTTTAATAACTACTTTGCTCAAGTGATTGGCATGATTACAAGAAAATTACTTCAAATTATTCATCTCTTATCTTTCCTCTAAGATGTCCTAAGTTGGATGATAGTTAGCATAATGGGGCTCTATTAATTACTAATGTGGAAAGTCCTTCACAATTTGGATAGAGTTTGTAGCCCAAATAAAGAAAATAGTGCCAAATGCAAACTCACATCATCTGTTCCTTAAGATGGTGCCACCCACTGTCTATTAAATGGAATGTCAAGGACATTTATTTCTTCGTTTGGAATTTGCTAAGATGAACCCAGCTTTTGTATGAAACGTAGACCCACAATTAATGTGCACATTCATACACACGCGGATGCACACACACAAATATACAACACACACACACATACACACACACAAAAGCATGTATTCCCATGCGCAAAAGTACTGATGCACTTTGAAATGTAGATGATTAACATAAAATTACCATTTCAAGCTTATGGTGTTAATTCATCCATATCTTTCTGGAAAAAGAATTCTTGATAGAGAATCTTTCCATTTCTAATATTGCCTTGAATAAATTATTTTGGGAAATATACCTATAAATCTATTTAGTTCATTCCAAGCCATAATATGGTATGAAATTCTCTTAAATTCCGAATCTTTTGAGTTTACAGATAGATCAGTGTTAAAAACATATTTCATTTCTTCCTTCACTTTTAGGGAGAACAGATGTAAGAATAGAATCCAAACATACAAACTCAGAATCTTTCATATTCATTCTAAATAGTCACCCTATCTTAAGCCATTTTTCTTTCTCTACACTGCTTTGGAGAATGTGTGTCTTTTTGTACTACTTAGTTTCTATTTTTTTAAAACCTTTTTTTTTTCTGTGATCATATGATTTTTATAAACCAACTCTGAGAATCCAGAATCGTGGATTTCCAAGTTAGCAATGGAAATCTAAAGGTTGCTTTGTATGTAAATAATAACACAGCTATTTGGGGGTCATTTATCTTCTTGTTGCAATGTTTGCAACTTTAAGAGTCCTTGAAACTTTTTACCATTCTACTGTTTAGTTGAACGTCTGAAGTTGTTTTCATTGAGATTTGTAATACATACACATGCATACAGAGTTCAACCTAAAAATCCAAAACCCCAACATGACCAATATTTACTGAAAGCTAGACAGCAAACCTACCCTGTAGCAGGTTCTATTTATTGGATGTAAGTTCAGTCTCATTGCTTCAGTGCAGAGTACTCTAGCCAGCTTCAAACTCTGTTTATACCTGCCAACCCAGGACTTCCAACAATAATCCCACCATCTTTCTTCTATGCTGGGACCTTCCTTGTTCATCCAGTGTTCACTTTGCTCACCTCACTGGGCTTCTGGTTTTATGGACTTTGTTATTTCTATTGTTTTTTTTTTTTAAATTGCTATAACCATCTAGCAATCACTAGCATTTTAATCTATGAGGCCCCTTCTTGGGGACCCTCCAGGTATCCCTGTTCTGGCAAAATGTGGCCCATATTTGACCTGGCAATAGATGATTATGGAATGCAAAATATAATCCAGCATGCATATCACAAACAAATATACCTCATAGCAAAACATTCAGGACACTGTAATGTAAGATAAAAACATAAGCTGCGATTATGATTGGTTTGTTCAGATTTTTGTCGTTTAGAAAACATTTTTTTTTTCAGGATCATGGGTGAGCCAGGATATTCTTTTTCTTTTTAATTCTAATTTAACTTAAAACACACAAAAAAGAAGAATATTTACAATTACGTATTGATTATGTGTTGGTAATGCACACTAGGAGACGCATACACCAGAAGTGTTTTATGATTTCACGCTATGCACAAAGCATCCTACAATGTAATATTAATATTGTAAACAGGTGAGTCTTTTTGTTATCATTCAATACATTACTTATTCCTTATTTGTCCTTCTGGGCTCCTTTATTACAGGATTTTGCACAGTAAAACTTGGAATTTTGTGCTTACTTGCAAGCAATTTAAGTCTTCTATTTAAAATTCAGGAAAGTAGTCTTGTTTGGGTTGCTTTTTTATGTGTAAGTTGCATAGTCTGGAACTTGGCCCTTCTCGGGAATAAATTAAGTTCCAAAGTCCAAGTGAGCTTGTGCTTAGTCATGAAGGTCTCTGAGTGAATTGCTTGCTTTCCCTCTTCCTCAGTTTCTTCATTTATAAAAGGTGTTCCTGATCCATCTTTCTTAGCAAAACTATTTTTAAAACTTACACTTATGAAAGGCAAGGCTTATGTGCCTTGGAAAAAAGAGAGAGTGTGCATTGCTGGTGTGTATAACCATTTTGGAACACAAAAACCTAACGAAAAAAAAAAGTCGAAGGAAGGAAAAGAATTGGATTTTCTTTAATCTTTGAATGGGTGGATTGAAACTCCTTAGAGCTCTGTACATATGCTCCATAAATTAAAACACCAAGAAATAAAATAGGATAGGAACTGGAAATGATTCAGGAGAAAAATACTGAGCTGAGAATCAAAAGCCTGAAGGTGCTGCTGTGACAGGTAGGATGGTGCCAGCCTTGGGTAAGTCCCTGCACTTCAGAGAACTTCATCCTCCCCCTATAAATTCTGCTCCAGGAGGAATAGACAGGAAGTTCAAATTGAAAACAAAACCGAAGATAATGAAGAGGTACAGAGCTTCTGAACTTCTTTCAAAAGGAATGAAACAGGTTAAATATTATTATTCTCATTGCACAAAAAGACAAACGAACAAGGATACGTGCAGGGAAAAAACATTGGTGCTTCCCATGTTTATAATATGGTAAGTAGAATAAACACAGAATACTCATGATTCTTACAGAATATGCTAAAAGTTCTTTGAAATACCCATTGCGAGGTTCTTGGCCTGAAAAGGACAATCCTAATCCAAGACTATGCTCATGTCACACTGGAGAATCGTGGTATTCGGGATTGAACTCGGGGGCACTTGACCACTGAGTCACATCCTCAGCTCTATTCTGTGTTTTATTCACAGACTGGGTCTTACTGAGTTGTTTAGTGCCTCGCCACTGCTGAGGCTGGCTTTGAACTTGCAATCCTCCTGTCTGAGCCTCCCAAAGTGCTGGGATTACAGGCATGCACCACTGTGCCCAGCAGAATCCTACTAAACATTTTGGACCATGGCTACAACTCCCAGCTCTGATCCCACTGATACCTGCCTTTAGGGAGAAGAGCACCCAATGAGATATGGAGCCCTACGAAACAAAGAATTCCTGGCACATTCCTCCTGGTAGAGAGCCTCTGGCATCACTTTCACCTGCCAAAGACACCACTACAGTGGAGATGGGCATGGATAGAAGACACGAAGAAAGTTTTAAATTATAAAGTCCCCAAAGGGCTATAAAATCAGCACAAAGCTTTACTCAATGCTATTTCTTCAAACAAGAAAACGGATTTCCTCAAAGCCTTTCCTGGAAATTTTGTAACATCACCATATATTGGTCCATTTGTTTCATATCCAAGAGGGAAAAAAAAAACTTATGCAGTAAAAATATTTGTCATAATTATTATTCTTAAATGCATGCATTTTATTATCAACTTTGTCTTCCATTAGTTTATTGATTCACGCTCTCATGTATACCTGCTTTTTGAGATATAGCGCTGTCACTCAAGCTATTAATGAAGCTAGGAGAAGACAGAGGAGGGAGCCCTTGGAGCTTTGCAGAGAAAGTACCTGAGTTTTAAAGTCAGAGAAGGCAGTATCCTAGTGGTCATGAAATAGATGGGTACTGCAGCAGAAGTCAAGTTCAGAGAGTTTGGCTTAAGAAAGCCATCTCCAGTGTCCAAGGCATCTGTCTTCAGATCATCATCCTGATTAAGAAACATGTCCAAAAGTTTGAGTTCAGTAAAAGATCTGGGCATTAAAGGATGATAAATTCACACAGGAGGATTGGGAAGGCAACAAGGAGATAATTTTTGGGCAAAACAACACAACACAACAAAACAAAACAAAAACCATGGATATGGAGACTGCAGGGAAGAGTGCAGTCTGGTACCATAGTGGGAAACTTTGTGAGCTATGTGCGTGCTCTGAGAGCATCTGGGCCTTGCCTCATCAGGGCTTCACTCCATGGAACCCCTGCTTGAACATATTTGGTGGAGCTTGTTATGTCTAGGTTGCTAACTGGAATCTGGCCCGGAATACTACCGTGTTGGCTGAAATGGATCTTGCTTCAATGCAGATATGACCCCACAAACTGAAATGTTTCCTGCTCTCTCCTCCCCCATACCATTATAAGCAGGGGTTTTGTCTAGAGACTCTGGGCTAGGTCAGCCGTATAGGGTGGGTATTCCACTCCCACAGTCAGCCCTTTATCCTTCTATGAAATTAAATCGTGGATACCCACCCACGGACACCTTTGTCCACAGATCTCTATCCATCCTGACCCCACCCACCGAATATGTTTCCTCTCCTCTCTCTCAATATTCATAAAGGAAGCAGGGAAGGAAGATTCCCTGAATATCAGTTGGACAGGAGAAGCATGAAGATAAAAGGGAGCTCTAGCTGGAGGAAACTGTGGACAGAGAAATGACTTCAGCCATCAGTTATTCCAGTCCAGGGATAATTGGGAAGAAAATCTTGGCCCTAAGATGCTGAAATAATTTTGGAAGTCTGAGGACCAGGTGCAGCCTCATCCAGCTGCCCTGTATTGCACATGGCCAAGGTCCTTGTGACCCAGGGTTGAGCCTGCGCTGCTCTGCAGTGGTGTCTCCGTGCAGAGATCCTCTTTTTGAGTGCTTCACCCTTTGTCTTAAGAGTGTCGCAAGCTTGGGAACAGGGTGGAATAGACATTTTGGACAGTATAATGACTTTGAAAGGAACAATACAGTACAAAACGGAACAAGTAAAGCAGATAATAAGGTGTGATTTCTCCAGAGACCTATATCTTCATCTCCTTTAGGTAATTTGGTCATGGAGAGGCTATTGTTTGTTCAACCAAATCAGAAAGGAAGGAGTCTTACCCTGGTCCACATGTATGGAGTGTAATGTTGGTCTGTCTCTATTCTTATTAGCCATTGACCTGGGTTGTTAATGTAACCACATCATGTCGTCAGCAAGGCATAACTCATATGAAGAATATAAAAAGTGATTTCATTAAAGTTATTTTGCAAATTCCTTGAAATCATGAGACATTTCAAAATATTCGCTATTTTTGCTGTGAGTTTTAGAGTGGAAATTCAGTTCTATACTTTAAAAATGATCAATATCAATCAGTGTGTGTGTGTGTAGGGGCTATGTGTGTTCTAGGGGGAAGAAAGTATTAGCAAAAAGAGAAGAACATTTGATTTCTTATTATTTTGCTCTATTGGCCTATATTACATTAACAGAAATAATTCAATGTAAAATGCGTACTAGAAAAAGTCAAGGGCATAGAGACTACGGCATTAAGCATAAAATCTGCACCTGTGAACTGAAGACACAAGCTTTGAACACTGAACAAGTGGACAGAACTTGCTTGTTTTTTTAGTTATCTTTTTGTTAGTTTTTGTTTCTTGGTAGTTCCAAATGGTTGTCTTTGATATGAACTTGAAGAAGAAATTTCTTTTCTAATTTATTGGCTCTTTTTAGTTATGTATCAGAGTAGAATCCATTTTAATATAATTAAACTAGCATGGAATATATCTTAGTCTAGTTAGGACTACACATCCATTCTTATGGATGTACATGAAGGTGATATTCACTGTGGTGTGTTCATCTATGTAACATGGGAAAACTGTCAGATTCATTTTACTGTCTTTCCTTTTCCTACCTCCTCTCCCTTCCCTCCCTTCCCCATTGTCTAATCTGCACTTCTCCTCCTCCACTCCTTTATTGTAGGTTAGCGTCCACATATCAGGGAAAACATTTGACCTTGGGTTTTTTAGCGGGGGCTTATTTCACTTAGCACGATAGTCTTCAGATCCATCCATTTACTGGCAAATGTCATAAAGTCATTCAAGAAGAATAAATTGAATCTTAACCTTGTTAGCTGAGTAGACTAGGGTGTCCTTAAAGACTTATAATAAGACTGATCAATGAATTGATCAGCTGGATAGGCCTTCTGGTGACCTCTAAAATGCTCATGTTGGCCATGTCTTATTGGACAGCAGAAACCAAAGCAACTGAGATGCGGAGGAGACACTTTCGCAGATCTTCTCCCAGCTTACCTGTTTAACAGTCCCTGCAATTTGTGATGAAGGTGAATGTTTGGGTATGGATCAAGATGGTTTTAAGAATTTGTAGCTGAGTCAGAAATACAGTGTCCCTCAAGTCCTCATTGTTATTCATTTGCAGAGCTACATAATAGGCAAGAAGGCAGGTCTTTGATAAAACCTATTCCATGGCTCTCTTCCCTTAGAATTAATAAAAATCACTTTGGTCTATGATTTCTTTTCTTTCCAGCTCACCTTTGCATTGTGGGCTACACCTGAGCTGTGTACAGGCAGATGGGAAATGTCTTCTATCATTCATCTTATACCAAAATTTATTTTATAGTCTCACACAATGTCTTTTGATACCTCAGCCCACTCTCCTTCCTCAGCCTCCAAAACTAATTAGATCTCTAGGCCATAATTGAAATCCTGCTCTTTTCCATTTTCTGAGGAAACTATAGCCCTAAACCTGGCTCTAACCCAGGAGGAAGGTCCGTGGGAACTCTCCTAATTTAAGCAGAGGCTCTCTATTGGCTCCTGGCGGTCTCCATCCAGGCTTTTAAAACTGCAGGCTTAGACCAATGGAGGTTTGAAAAATTTCTATCTACAGTCTATAAAGTAACAGAATGTGTCACAGATAATAAAGGTGTATTGCTTTATGGAATTTCTACATCAGCTATAATTACATAGGTATGTCCTGGTGTGCTACTTAGAATGTATTTTTATAGGTCATGATCAAAACTGTTGGAAGCCATCATGTCTATCATATTAGTCATCAACAGATAAATAACAATAAACTTTGATAGTAATATATCGACACAGTATATTCCAGAATATTTCAAAGTATCTACCTGTGGATGTACTTGGCCCTCAATCTTGAGACATTTATTGGAATTATTACCCTTAATTGATTGTTACATGGGAAAACTGGGTCTCAGATGGATATAATTGTTTGCTGGTAACTTTCTTCAATAGATCTAGGACTCTAGTTGATAAGAAAGGGGAATGGAATCGTGTACTATAAAATTAGATATTTTATTTGTAAGAAGTCATAGATTTTTGAAGTTTTAATTGGAGGTGTCCACTTTGTCTTCCTCTAGTATGGGGGTCTTGGTGGCACACACCTGTAATCCCAGTAGCTTGGGAGGGTAAGGCAGGAAGATCGCGAGTTAAAAGCTAGCCTCGGCAAAAGCGAGGTGCTAACAACTCAATGAGACCCTGTCTCTAGATAAAATACAAAAGAGGGCTGGGGATGTGGTTCAGTGGTTGAGTGCTCCTGAGTTAAATTCTAGGTATCCCCTCTCCCCAAAAAAGATGTCAGTCTGATGTTTTCCTAAGAGGAGGTGGGGCAGAAAGACAATAAAACTCTAGGGGCAGCAGTCTTCTGGGGTACATCAGGGCCAGTGCAGATGGCTGGGTATACTGCAATCCTGGGAGCCTGATGGTGCCCATGAGCCATGAGAAGAGGAGTGGACATAGAGGTATGGAAAAAATTTTCCACCTAAAGGAAAAGGCATTATTCCAGAAAGGGGAAGCATAATAGCATCAAATAAATGAAATACAATAGCACTTACTTGATTAATTAATTTATTATTTGGTTGTACTGGTGATCAAATCTAGGGGTGCTCTACCACTGAGCTATACCTACTCCCTGTGATTTTTATTTTTCATTTGAGACAGTGTCCTATTAAGTTGCTGAGGCTGGCCTGCCTCAGTCCCCCAAGTCGCTGGGAATTAAGAGTTGACCTCTGTGCCAAGCCTGTATCACTGTTTTTTTTTTTTGGTACCAGGAATTGAAATCAGAGGTGTTTAACCACTGAGCCACCCCCCAGCCCTATTTTGTGTTTTATGTAGAGACAGGGTCCCACTGAGTTGCTTAGCGCCTCCCATTCTTGAGGCTGGCTTTGAACTCGCGATTCTCCTCTCTCAGCCTCCCTAAGTGCTGGGATTACAGGCATGAGCCACCATGCCCAGCTGCCAGTATCACTTTTGCTATGTCTCTCTCATCCTACTTCCAGGAGAACACAGACATGAGTTCTTTCCCAGTTTTCTCTGGAATATTGATCAAGACCTTGGGTTTCAGAATGTCCTAAGCCAACAGAATACCTTGATGCTTACTGTGGCAATGTGCCAAAGAGCAGTGCCTTGAAGTGCAGGCAGAGATCAGCACACTGGGAAAGGAGTTTGCCTGACCTACACCGTGGAGAAACCGAACACGGCAAAGGTGCCCTGAGCAGAGGAGGAACAATTTTATATTAAACTAGTTCTAGGCTATACTTGATCATGACTAGATCATGTATGATGGCAAAGGCTCCTTATAGATATGATAGTACATTGTCCACGTTTTGTAGAAAGGGAGACCGAGGCTCCGGTGGTCACAGGCTCAAGGTCACACAGTTAGTAGAAGTCAGGGTCCCCTCCTTAAGCTTGAATTTCTCTCTCCTAACACCTTCTTGTATTCCTTGAAGAAAAGTAAAAATTTATAGCTTCTCCCAAAGCTGAACACCATTTGAGAGGTAACCTGGGGCACACCCACTGATGCTTCAAATTAAATCAGTGTGGCCCCTGGATTGGCATTGATGCCAGCCCTGCAGGTGTGCCCTGGCTTATGCTTCCTGCAATAAATCCTCTAGCTGCCAAGTCCCGCATGGCTTGATGCATCAGGCACCAACTTGGCCTGTAGAGCACCCACAGCAAAGAGCAGCAAATACATTCAGGCTCCAGGTGGGAAAAAAGGTGTCCATGAAGAAAAAATTGATGCCACAGCTCCCTGGACACACAAGCCACCACAAAAAGTGAAGAACTTAAGAATACAGTAGTCTCTCCTTATTTTAAGGTGTTACATTCCAAGAACCCTAGCAGATGCCTAAAGCTGAGGACAGCATCAAACTGTATTTATATATATACTATTTTTTTCTATATGTACATACCTATGTTAGAACTTAGAAATTGGGCAGAGTAAGAGATTAACAACTATAACATAAAACAGAAAAATTGTCATAACATATAGTTATAAAATTTCCAGCATCACTAGTCTTGCATTTTGAGGTGGCTACTATGTAAAATAAGGGCTATTTGAATGCAAGCACTATCATACTTGGACAGTTGACCTGATAACCAAGGTGGTTGGTTACTAATGTGTGGGTACTGTATACAGCATGGATACACTGGACAAAGGGAATGGTTCATGTATTGAGTGAGAAGGAAGAGAACAGTGTGAGATTTTATCATGCTTACTCAAGATGGTACGCAATTTAAAAGTTTTAAATTATTTATTTCTGGAATTTTTCATTCAATACTTTTGATTCATTGTTGACCATGGATAAGTAAAACCACAGAAAATATTGCAGATATGAGGAACTACTGTACCAGGGAGGCCATATTGTTTTGCTCTTGGAATTAACAAATGAAAAAAAAATAGAAATATAGTTCTGCTTCTCTATGATGCTGAGGCAGAATTATATTTCAATATAGCTAAAAATAATTTTATAAACTTTTAGAAAAGGGTTCCTGATGATCACTTGCCAAGTTCTAAACGTCTATTTTCTAACAATGTTAAAATTTTTTAATAAAAAATGATTAAAATAGTTTTCTATCATAACTAAAACATAGTTCTCAGTTACGTTGCCATAGAATTAATTATTTTTTTGATTTGGGGGATAATTTCAATGACTTCATTACAATATTCATTTTGCTATTGAAAATATTTTCCCATCTTCTCCATATCCTTTAAGAATAATGAACTTAGCAATAGCTAAGAGAAGAAGAAACAATGAAGTAAAGAAAATAAGGAAAATAATAACCATTTAGTGCACATTTTCAAACATCCTGAGGTTTGTGCCTACGATTCTTGGATTTGGAGTGAGAAGGAAGTTTCTGTGGCTGCTGGATTAACACTTGAACACCGATGAGTGGACTTTTAATATTATTGTACTCAAACTAAAGTTATTCTTTAACATCTCTGCATCAAATGAATACTGGTCACCAGAGACCCCAAATGTAATTAAAAAAAAAATAATAAATGTTTAGTGAAACAGATATTGCTTTTTTTTTTTTTTTAAAATAGACATGTATATAAGTTTTCTATTACGTTTCTGCTACTGCTATTTCTCCACTTCCATTCTCGTCACCCCTTGGTTAGAAATATAAGCCCCAACCCACACACCCAGCCATCCTGCCGGTGGGCAGGAAGGGGGCTGCACAGCGCAGGCCTGGAGCCTTCACCAAGGATGATAAGCCTGCGTGAATTTTACGAGTCTCAGTATCAAGGTTGCCCTCGCCCAAGGGATTTAGGAATAAGGGGAGGGGGGAAGAGAAGGCAGATGTATGAATAACTGGCATTGTAAATCTTCACCGTGGCAACCTACAGCGAGAGAAAGTCTGTGATGGGTTCATGACTTGAGAAGAAAGCCACACAGCAGAATGTGAATGGATTTTCTTCAGCTACTTAATACACTGCTTAGAGCAGCTTCCTGGGGTGGGGGGCTGCGCCTGTGAGTGTGTGCGCGGGGGGAGTATGTGTGTTTGAGAAAGAGGGCACGCGTGTAAGAGGAGGGGCGCTCTGGAAATTCGTTAGGAGGAATTACTGGTGTTTTGCAGCTTGCCAGGTTTGGGGGCAAAAGAATACTGTTTAGCATCGGAATATAAATGACTGGATTTTGCTTGGGGGAGGGAAAAAAAAAGGCAGTGGGGGAGGGGCGCAGGATTATGCAAGCCAGTAACAATGAGCAAATTGGACCCTCGGCTGCACAGCGCAAGGTCACGGCGAAAGTCACCGTGTTGGTGGGTGGAGGTGGCTGATAGAAGAAAATGCCTTATGATAAATCGCTTCCCATTTTGCAAAATCTGGCAGTTAATGAAAATAAGATGCATTCGAGTCGTCTGTATGAACACCTGATTTCTTCCTTCTCTTTCTCCCTCTCCTGTTCTGCACACACATAAACACACGCACGCACGCACACGCAGGGCCTGCTGATGTATGAAAGCAAATCCTTGGCTCTAATTGTGCAATTATAAAACGGAAACGATGCGGGTTTGGCAACACAGGGAAAAAGGCAGCTCAATAACATTGTTTAATAACAAGCAAATAAAGCTCAGAGGGGAAAGAGGTGACTATTTCTGCTTCAGACTCATTAAGGAGCCTGAAACATATTGTAAAAGAGTGATATTTAATTATGGGCTGGACTGATAACAGAGAGCAGGGCCTCACTGGGAGAAAGAGACCCCGTGCTCCTAGGAGCTCACAGCTCCAAACATCAATTACCATGATTATCTACCCAGCGTTTACAAAATGCACCGTCTCCATGTTCCATCAGCGACCCGTAAACAGGCATTGCATAGGCAAATTTATGGGCATAGGCAGCCAGGGCCAGGTGGGAAAGCCAACCTCCCATTGGTGCTCCCCAGCAAAGGAGGAATGAAGCAAAAGAAAGAAAAATCCGCCTTCTGCGCCACTGAAAGAACAATTTATTACCGAGCATTTTCAGAAGACAGCTCTGTTGCCTGCTGCTATTTCTCCCCCCCCTTCTTCTTTTGCCTCTGTTGCCTGTCTGAATGAGGAATGGGAGTGCATTAACAAACTCTTGGTTACAGGGGACCACTTGGCATGGTCCCATCAAACTTTTGGACACTCTGGAGGCCACAAGTACAAACCCACCATGAAGTGGGAGCGAGATGCCAGTTCTCCCTTTAACCTCCCCTGAAGGAAATGTCTAGGACAACCTGTTTGCTGGCTTGAAATTAGAAATGGTAGTAATCCAACTTCAGTAAGGAGGGTAGTGTTCTAGTTTGTACTCATGAGGAAGTAGTTTTGTTAGGTTGAGTTTTTTGGTTGTGTACTTTTTGATGTGTTTTCCAGGATGGATTGGGCAGTTATTGCATGAAAAAATACTTGGAGACTGTCAACTAGCAAATCTATCTGAATGAACCTAGCAAAAAGTCAGACCATATCTACTTACCTCTTGTCAATTCAACTAACAATTTAGCTCCTCTGTGTACAAAGAGTTGCGACTTCTGGCTGAAATTTTGAGGCTGTTGCTCAGATATTTTTGAAGCTCCAGATTCCAAAACAGGACTTCACAGCCAACTTTCTCGAGGCAGCTGCGTCTGTAGGCAAGTGCTCAGATGCACACCCTCCGAGCTGGTCTTGCTCTTTTGTAACAATTTTGTTGACCAAGATCATTGCCATCAACAATGTGTGGACAATGGACATCAGACAATTGGACAGAGTCATATTAGGAGGACACCAGCCCAGTCCCCCTCCCCGGCATCTAGGAGCTAGAAATCCCTGTGGCTCACAAAGTGATAAGCACTGACTGGAATGTTCTTGTCAGCCCCATCCTGAAGAACAAAGGAAATTTGGGCTACTTTTTAATTCTACCCTTTCAGCTCATCAACACTTGGTTTACATTAAAATGTAAGAACATTACACTCTACACTCTGCTAATAATCAGAAAGTACCGCTTTGAAGTTTCCCTATTTCTCAGCTACTACCCATGACAGATGTTTGCCAGAGAAAAACTCAGGGGGCATTTTCTTGCAAGCATTTTGGCTGAGAACAGGAACCATTGTGCCACTTAATATTTCAGCAATCTCAGGAGGAATCCAGAATGGCAGTTACTTATTTATCTCGCGACTTGCTCCGTGCTAGCTCCCCACCACCACCGGCACGACCTCTGAAGACTCACATTAATTTCACCTCAGTCTTTCTATAGCATCAATTAATAAAAACTGACTACGTTTTCAACAAACGCACATGTCCTGATAAATGAGGGTCCTGACTTAATTGCTCTGTAAATTAAGAGCTCACCATAGTGACAATAGAGAAGAGTTTTAATATTTAAAAACTCATTAAATTTGTGTACTTTGTGAATAATTAAAGTCACAAGACCACTTTAAGGAGCTAATTTAAGTTTCATTCTTAAATGTATATTGGAGATGAGGACAATTGATCTGCTAAAAAAAAAAGGCAATTCACGAATTACTAAATTTGGTGACTTTTTGCCCAATTAGCAATAGGCTCAGGCTTTTTCCTCTTTTTTTTTTTTTTTTCTCTCCAGTGTCAGTGACTGAATTCAAATGAGGAGACATGAGGGTTGAAAAGGTCAGTTATCTGTTCACCCAAAGAAGAAAGATTCAGAGGCAAAAGGCACATGGCTTATTTTCCCTCTTCATGTTTCTATGAAGTGATCGTTTTTGTTTTATTAAAGGATTGCTCCCACTGGAAGCATGTTCTAAATTTTAGGTCTAAATAATTGCTAAGGAGAAAAGTCCTGTTGTTTTGTATATGACTTCTCGCTGTGTAAAGACCCAAGCCCTACATTTGGGTGATGGTGGCAGGGCTTTTAAGGTCTATGCAAAGCACAGAGCCTGAAAGTGATAGTGGGCAGGCTGTCTCCAAAGAGTTCATGTGGAAACTCTAGAAACACGGCTAGATGCACAGAGCTGAGATCTTTCCTCTTTAGATGAGAAGTTTGACGCTCAAAGTGCTGACTGTCTAAAGAGTGATGATCTTTGACCCTCAGCCTGGCGTTCGCAGTCAGGGAAGAATCGAGTAGAGGTTTCCTGTCATCTCGGTGCTCTCCACACCTCTTGCTTCTGGCGTCCGCACATCAGTGTTGGTATGGTCATCGTGAATACTCTGTCCATGATGTGCTTCTTTTTGGGAGATCACTGGACATTTTGAAGTGTGAACTCTCTGTTGAAGGCAGACATAAGGAACCCCGTCTGGTATTTGTTCCTGGAAATGTAAGAATCATTTTTTGAAAGAATCATTTTCCTGTGAACTTGATACTTCTGGAACTAAAAATGAAAAAAAAAAAAAAAAAGAGAGAGAGAGAGAAAGAAAAAAAAATGGGGGTGGGATTTCTTAGATTAAAATAGAACATTGATCTGTCTTGAAACCCACACATAAAAAGAGGTATCTGCAGAAAAAGGGCAATATTCAGAAAGCATTGTGTTGTCATAGGCTGGAGGAAATGAGGAGGATTTCCTGGTATAGGGCATGGAAAGAGGGGCATGCAAATTCTTCTTTAAAGTAGTAGATTCCAGATCATCTCTCCAAAAAAGAAAGGATATGGTAGCAATCCAAAATCAGTCTTCCCTTGGTCTTCTAATGGCAGAAATTGCAAAAATGCAGAGCAAAAGTGCAGGTAAGAAGTGCTCACAGATGATAAAAATGTAAAAGGTAAGCCATTTTTTAATGCTATCATTCATTATCTCAGCTCAACTTAATGTCCTTCTGTCTTCGACAAGGGTCTATCATTCTAGAGTTATCAACTCCAAGAAAACTATTATATTAAAATGTTCTCACAATGAACCCCATGGGATTGGGGAAGGCTATGCTGCAAATGGGATTTTGCACTGTGTGAATTGCCAATCCCCAAAGATTGTGAAATCCTGTGGCTAGGCACAGGTTCCACAATATGTGCATTTGTGAAAAGGGAATGTCATCACTACATATTATTTTTACCTTTGGCAAGAATTTTATAAAATTTCAGAGCATCTCACACTCAAAAATACTTCTATAAGGGTGGCAAAATTGAAATGAAATCTCTCTGGGAGCCATACTATCATGCATTTATTAATTTGTTCTCATATTGTTCTTACTTTATTTGACCTGGAAAATAAGTGAAAACAAGATGTTGCTTGTCCTTTAAAGTCAGCAACCTGTTGAAAGCATAGTGCAGTAAACTCGACTGTGGACATCAGAGAGGAACAGAGAAGAAAATGGAGTGTCGCTTAGAAGAATGGATGCCAGAGCGGAGAAATAAAATTCAGGGAAGAACAAAATGTGAGACTGAAGTATCCTTCTCTTTTTAGCTCCTGTTTTGGATCTGACAGAGGAGAAGAGAAACAACATTGATATGGGGAGCAAATGTACTGATATGGTGGAGAATATCCCAAGACCACAATACACAGAGCTGCTCGCCCCAATAGAAATGTCACTTCATTTACTAAAGGACGGAAGAAGTGCGGAATTGTCCATGCTAACCAGTTGCTTTATTACAAAGCATTCGCTACAAAGAAAGCTGGCTCAATCTGGCCATTTTGGAGTTTGCCTTCTTCAGAAACTCATTGAAATCCCCCCAACTTTACAGTTAATATGATGAGTATGTGGAGGTGCCTCTCCATCCACCAGGGGGCAGAGAAGAATCCTTTGATTGGCCAGACATCTTTGGACTTCAAATTTGATTTTGAATGGTTACAATTAATATAACCTTTTTTCTCTGATCATCCTTCTTTCTGTCCCTGGGGACACATCCATATGGAGTTTTCAAAAGAAACCTCAAAATTCTGCATTCAGCTCTGAACTTCACTTTATCAGTAAACTTTCTTGCTCATGCTGGAGAGATGGGGCTCTTAACATTTGGTGTTCCAGGTATTTTGGTTGGTTGAATTTTTGAAGAGAGGGATGCATTTCCTTTCCATGTCTACAGGAGTCATTTTATGTAAAGTCTGTAGTTCATTTCCAGGAACACAGAATTGGGACTGTTCATCAGTTTCATGCCTACCATTTTATGTAGCCTTTTCCACTGAAGTTATCCATTCAAAAAAGTCAAAATGCTTATCCCTTTGTACTCCTTAGAGGGATTTATTGCTGTATTTACTGTTGATGTGCTTTTGGTGGGGACGTGGACAGCTTCCTCGAAAGGGAAGTCCTACCAGATGCACTAATGGGACAGCGTTTTCCTATGTCAGCCTCCTCACACCCAGTTGTCAAGGTCTCTATCAATGACAGAACCAGAGAATGAATAGCCTTTAGAAAGACTAAGTGGTAGAAATGATTAAAATAACTACAACTGATATATACTCATGGGAGCCATAAAATGTAGTTCTCTCTGTTGTTGCCAAATGTCATGCCGAACTGAAATATAATCGCTCAGCATCTGAACAAGGAAAAAAAAATATCTGACTCAGGAATGGTCATTGGAGTTGGTTGTTCACCACATTTCTGGAACAGTGTATATCTGTTGACCAGCCCTAAATCCTACTTAATATATAAAATCTGATGAGAGATCACCGTCTGAATTAATTGATGTGAAATGGATTGAGTTTAATTAGCACATCTTTAGTATTCCATGTTGAGGATTTGGCTCTTAAAGAAAACAAGAGCAATATTCAGTAGCACCAACACCAGAGTACATAGAGGTTCTTAAAGAAATTATAGTAAGAAACACAAGGTCTATTGAACTCCATTAAAAGGTCCAACCACATGGACATAGCCAGTCGAAAGGGACGGCCCTTGGAATATGTTGTTTACATAACTGGCAGTACAGCCCAGCCTCCAGTGCCGAATTGCATCTGATATTGCTGTGATCTTGCCAGAAGAAATCAAATAATACAGCAAATCCAGGTAGTTTCAGAATCATCCTTCCCTCCTGCAGAAGCATGAAGAAGAATTAGCTGTGATTTTTCCTAGTGTGGAGGAGCCGGGGCCCATCATATCTGGTGATGGGTTCCATCGTGCAAGCATTCATATTCCCTTTATGGTCCCTTGGAGGCTGTCCTGAGAAGGCCTCTCCTTAATGACTTTCTGGGATATACATGTAATTAATTAGAGATACATTACATGACTTGAGCACTATCCATGGACTAAAGTGGTAAAATCAACCTGTGAGCACCACAGTAAAGATTCCTAAGAAGTACATTCCGCAGTAATGTAAATTATGCATTCCTACAATTATGCATTCCTAAGTGTTCAATAAAAGGTGAAGAACTTCATTCAGGGCTTTCCTGTCATCATTCAATCACTTTGTTTTCTTCAATGTTTTAACTTCATGAATACTTTTCCATTTTCTTCTTACCCTTAAAGCTATCTAACTTTGAAATTTTGATGATTAATAATTTAGGTTTTCTTTCCAAATAATAAAAGGAAATTCCAAAAGCTCCCACTTTGTATGTGAAAATGATGCTACTGACTTAGTTTCTGTAGGTCATTTGCTTTGAGTTGTGTTCTAAACAGATTTATATTGATTTTTTTGTTTTTCTCGTATCTGGTCCTACCTCTCCTTCTTTCAATTCTCCCTCCCCCAACAATAATATGTATTATGTTATCAGAAGGCTTTGAAACAGGCTGAGACTAGCAGACTGGATTTAATATGAGAGTATTCACGACCTGGACCCCAACAGGGTAGTTCTGTATTCAAGGATCCGGCCAACCACTGGTACCATACACATCTGATACTTTACAATCTTGTTTGGCCCTGTATTAGATACTGCAGACTTACAAAACATATTTTTTAAAGCTATCTATATTGTTAAAAATGCATCCTTGGAATTTCTAGAGGTAGTTTTTCTTGCTGGGAAAACAAAACAGGCATGTCAAACCAATTATACATACAGCTGTCTAATTGCTTGCACATTTGAGGCCACTAGGAACCAACTGCCACTGAAAGAGACAGACAAAAATCCAGCCCTCTGTGTTCTGTGACTACGAGAAAACCATAGCTGTGCTGAGGACTGACCGGTTTAGCTCTATAGCCACAAGACCTTGGAATGCCATCTAGGGGTGCTTCTGGATTCTTACTGTCAACACTTTTTTTTTTGGTACTGGGGATTGAACTCAGGGGCACTTGACCACTGAGCCACATCCCCAGCCCTATTTTGTGTTTTATGTAGAGACAGGGTCTCACTGAGTTGCTTAGCGCCTCGCCATTGCTGAGGCTGGCTTTGAACTCGCGATCCTCATATCTCAGCCTCCCAAAGTGCTGTGATTGCAGACATGTGCCACTGCGTCCGGCTACTGTCAACATCTTAAGTGATTTAATATGACCTGAATGAGGCAAAAATGAAAAACCTTAGAAAATGAAGTGTTTCTTTGATCTAAAACACAAATCCAACTCCCGTGACATAGTTCAAGAACATAATAGAACCAAAGGTGATGTTCTGATGAAAGTCAGACATGTCCAAATCATCTTCCAGCACAGACTTTGCAGATGCATTTTGGACTTCTTGACTGAAGGGAAGTCCTGGGTCACCTCTTGAGCTCAGTATAAGCTAAGGATAAATAGCTCAATGTTCTCTTCTAAGGGGCAAAACTGATCATTGGGACCCCTGGTTAAATGAATAATTTAGCTGCCATTTAAGGAGCAGTAAAAATGATGTGACTAGGTATTGTTATAATAAGTTCTATGCACTTGTTAACCAGGCAAGAGTGTCTTTCTAAATCTGAGTCAGACTCTAGTGGAATCTTAAGATTTTTCTTGAAATAGCATATAACTGCATTTCACTTCTTGTAAAACTGTGGGGTTTCCAGCACCCACCCCTATCACCCACCCTTAACCCTGGAACTGCACTTAGAATGATGTTTTAGAGAGGCTCAGAGCATTTATTAAATTTCTAGACTGTCTATCATTTATCTAATCCCAGCTCCCTCCTTGTTCATCTTTTGAGTCTTCTGTATTTTCTATCAAGAAAAAATTTTCTGAAGGCAACAGTTCGTAGATGATCATCTGTGATTAACTTACATTCAATGACTTGTATTGTTTTTGGTGGTGTGATCAGTGAATTCATTAGTAATCAATATATTTAATTAGAGTGTGTGTGTGTGTATGTGTACATATTTGCTATCACACACAGTGTTCTAAACAATGTATCATGTTACTCATGGAGAGTTTCCAAATCTTGATTATTTAAACAAAAGCAGATTTTTACCTCTGCAAATCTTTACAAAGATTTCCAAGTACCCCCTCCCTCTCCAAAAACAAACAAAAAACACAAAAACAACAACAAAAAAACACAAATGGTTATTTGGTTTCAATTTGGTCTTAATAATTTTCTTCTGTGTATTTTCCATGAAAAAAGGAACAGGGAATCTGAAACATTTTTAAAAATCCAGAACTTTGTTTGATATAGTGTTTATTAGTTCTTACCGTTTTCAATCTCTCAGATCATTATGATATGAATTGCTATGCAACTTAGTTTAATTCTGAAGCTGGGGATGTGAAGACTGCATGGGTCTCTCAGGGTCTCTTTCCTGCCAGGAATTTCCTCTTCAGATGCACGGATAAAATGTTGATTGCTTAGAAAACAAAGTTGCAATATTCATCACTTTGTGAGCACCATGACAAATTACAGAGCATTGTTGTTTAAATTAAATGTTAAAGTAGGTTAGTCCAGACATTTATAATGGTGCATGTAATTAGCCCAAACACCGATGAAATATCAACAAATTAACTGTTTTTGAAGAAAAAAAAAGTAATATTCGAAATACTCTAGTATGAGCACTGTGGCCTTTAAACAAATGATGTCACACAGCCTGGGAGGCTTTGTCATGTTCAGTAAATTAGCATCGCCTAACCACAGCAGAAAATTTCCTTGAGCCGCAATAAAGACTAAATGCTTTCAGACTCCCCCGGTCCTTTGTAGTCATCATTTTAAAGCACTGCCTTAGTGAGCTAAACCTGTAAAGTTTTCTTTTGAGCGGCTGTGAGTTGATTAGATCTATTTCAGCCTAGTGGTGGTAATAGGCTCCTCTCTGCGAAACTGCTTACCCTCTGCTCCCCTGGCAGCTGGAGAGACTGGAATTAATCAGGTCTGCTGGGGACTTCCTCCGCATCTCCGCAGGCCAGCGACTCTGGAATCATTTACCACAGAATCTGACTGTCAACTCTTTGTCATTTAGGCTTTTGATTATGCTTTCTTTCTTTCTCTCATTTTCCTTCTCTTTTTTTTTTCCCCAGAAAAAAAATGGAAATGGATGACAGATTATCTTAATATAGCATTTTACTAGTGACTTATACAGGTATCTGTTATCACCTTTGATCTATAAAAATTGAGGTGGGTGCTAAGATAGTGAGGACCTTCTATTGAAATTAAAATGAACTTTTTTTCTTTATGAATGCATATATCTGGCCAGAAGATAGACACTTATGTGTACATTGTCTTTTGATGTGAAGAAGGAGGTATTTGGAGATCTCATTTGGAAGGACCTTTATGATTTCCAACAAAGTACTTTCCCTGTTTCTCTAGCTCAAATTTGTCTGTGTTTCAACATGTGCAGAATCACTACTTAAAACACAAAGCACATTAACATTCATGGCAAAACACTTCCAAGTACCCTCAGAAATTACAAAGAAACAGATTCAAGTCCACATAAAAATCACCGAGTCTAATTTCAGTATTTGATTTTCTCAGATGCAAATATCTTGATAATTGAGTAGTATGATTTTATGCTTAAAATTAAAAAAAAAATTCCCATAATGTCATAGCAAAAATAAACCACCCAAATCAGAGTACAATTTTACATTAAGAATTTTTATCTTGGGGCAACTTTTTCTCCCATTTAGCAACCAAGAATATTTCCTCTTATTTCTGCATTCTAATTGTTTGACAGGGTTCTCCTTTGGAGAGAAGCATATACCCAACAGATAGGGTAAAGACATTTAAATATCTTCCTTAGGGTATAACCGTAATAATTATATGTAAATTTTGGGACTTAATGTTTCTAAAATTGTGATACATAATATTCTAGGATAAATGTAATCCCCCTAAAAGTATTTTTGCAAACAATATTTTCTTTCACCTAATTGGTATGAAGACTGTAATGAGTCAAGCAGAGAAATACTGTATATTGTAAATGCCAAGATGTAATGAATACATCAGTATCACATAGCCCATACCAATAAATGTGTTACTGAAACAGACAACAGACTAAATGTGTTTACCTTATGACATGAATGTCCTGCTTTCTGTATGAATTTTCAGAGCACTGCAACTAGTTTCAGCTCTGGAATTGTGGATTAGGTCGGGCTTGTGTACTGTATTCCATATAGAAGGCAGTTTCCTCATTTGTCCTCTTCTGACACTGTTTATGTCTGGTTGAGCCACAAATAGACATAAATAGAGCATAGATTTGAGGGCTCACTTCATGTATGGGGAGGGGGGGTGCTTCAACCTCTTCCTACAAGAAGAGGGAACCAGAACTGAGTCCTGAAGGAAAAGGTGCTAAAGGCACACGGCTAAGTTACATCACACTGATATTTTTGACTTACTTATTTCCAAGGTTTATATTATTTAAAGAAAAATAAGATCCAAGCCTTAAGACCATTCAGACCTGAATGCATTGGCAGAACTTAGGCTTTAAGACTGGTACTCTTTCCCCACCCCCACCAGGCCCTCCTTCCTTCCATCCCTCTCTCTGGTCCTGGGCTCCAGCTCAGGCTGCCATCTCCATGCTGTCTTCTATTTGGGTGGGCAGGATGCCCAGGTGCCTCTCAAGGGTCTTCACCTACATTGCTCATTAACCACCCTTCAGAAGGAAAAAGCATCCTGTCGCAGTGTACTCTGCTGCCTGTGGTCCCCACAGGACCTGGGGTCGGTGATTTCTCTGCTGCTCTCAGGTGTCCCAGACGTCAGGGCTATAAAGGGATGTTGCTAGGCTAATTTGGCACTGCGCCTTTCCAACAATGCAGCATGCACTTGGCAAAATTCAATGAGAGAGAGAGAGAGAGAGAGAGAACTAGAGAGAGTGCGCGCTGCTCACTAATTGAGCTATTTAACAGGCTGCGGAGCGACCTGGAAAGCAGCCAATCATTACTCAGTGTCTTAATAGTATAGAGACTCTTGAATCATTCCAAGTAAGAACTTTCACATATTTGTTTGTTTGTTTTATTTTCGTTTGTCTTTTGGGGTGGTGTGGGAAGATGAGAGGGTGGGAATAAGAGCTGGGGGGGGGATAAGAACTTGGGGTGGGGGGGGGACTGTGAGCATATATAAATCCAGATAGGGAAGCATAAAATGCTTGTGTGCAATCTAAGACTGGCAAGAAAGTCATTTACGATGACAAAAAAAAAAATTATAACTCAAAGGGGTTGGAATTTTTACAGGACTCTAATTGTCTTCATAAAGTTTCTTTCTTTCTTTCCTTGGAACAGGTCACCTGGTGCCATACTGGTGAATTTCTTTGGCCATTTGTCAACAGCCATGTTGAGTGTTGTCTGACTTGTCTCACGCTTTCCCCGCGGGGAGGGCGTCCGGCTGGAGCTGTGCACACACGCCACGTCGCCACGTCGCTTCGCACTGGGAAGGGCCCTTGGACAAGGAGGGTTTGTTGATTGGCAAGATGGCGGGAGTGAAAAGACTTTGCCAACCCATACCCCTCTTTTCTTTATAAACTTGGCTCTCTGTTTCCCTTTTCCTGGAAGCTTCTGGGACGGGCTCCCTCTCGATTTTCTCCTTTCAGTCCTTTGTATGCACATTTTTGTATCCCTGCGTTCACACGGCCCGGGTTCCTCTTCATTGGTTCCTTTTTGAGTCCTGGTGCTGTTCCATCCTCTTCTCTTCCTTTTCTTTTCTTTTTTTTTTTTTTTCCTACAATACCTTCTTTAATATTTACTGTGTGGCTGGCATCTGTTCAGGCTGATTGACTGAACTACGGCGGGGAACGGTCGCTGTGAGACCAACCTTCTCCTCTGTTCACATCATGGCCAAGCCATTAAAATTCTCCGTGCCTCATTTTATCAATATTAAGAATAACCACAATGATGCATTTTTCAAACGTTCTATGAAAATTAATGGATAATTAATGGCGACAGAGCAAGATAGTGATTAAGAGGGCTGGCTCTGGAGCCAGGCCTCTCGGTTTGAATCCTGGATCTGTACCGACTAACTATTCAATAATTATAATGCTCTAAATTTACCACTCGGTCTCAGGCTTCACAGTTATCGAATGTTTATTCTCTGTCGGCCACCGTGACAAGCACTTCATAAGCCTTCTGTGCTTCGTCACCAGGGCACTCCTAGGAAATAGATACAGTTATTATTCCCATTCTGTACCCAGGCCAGGCCAGGCGCTCACACAGTGCTTGGTATATACAGTAGGTAGTCAATAATGGCAGAGCTAAAGCCGTTTGACAAATTCAGAGTTTTTGCAAAAAGCTCAAATTAGAAGAGACGGCTGCCGCATCTCTCATCTCTGCCGTCTCCCTCAACTTGCCCCGGGTCTTATGCTTTACGAAGCAACGCAGACCTGGCACAGGGTGAATTCTGCCATGAGCACAGTTTACAGTGAACGCAGAAATAAACAGAGCGAAGCCTGCCTCGTGTTCTTGCCAACTCTGCTTTCCCCGTTCGCTTCATTCCTGTTTTAACGTCTCAGCCAAGGGCCCATAAAAGGGTTTACCACTGAGATTGGCTTCTCTCAAACTGTCAGAACTGTTGCCAAATGTTGCTGTCAAATAGTGGCACATCTCTCCCCTCTCAGAATTCTGAGATTCTCCATGGCTTAAAAAAATAAAAAAGTACATTTGTATATGTATGTGTTACTCATGTTTCTCTGGGTGTGTGTGTGTGTGTGTGTGTGTGTTCTCAGACACTAGGGGTGACTTATGTTTTGGTCTGACTTATCAGAGATTATATCAGAAACTGAACTCTTCTGAACAATGAGCTCATCCTGTACCTGAGTCTAGATTTCATGAGCAGTTAGTGTACCTTAGGAAAGCTGCAGTAGTATCTCCATAGTTTAGAATTTTTGATGCATGGTGCTTTTGTCGGTACTAAAATGTTTGCTTTAAATTTTAATATGTTTTCATTTTTATTATGAAAAATATACAGAAGGCTAGTTTTTCATTCCTGGGTCACTTGATTCAGTGACCGAGTGACCATCCTAAGATATCCATTGTAAGATCTTTGGAAACCAAAATCACTTTTGATTGTTTCCACATTTATTAATTCTTTTTTTTTTTTTTTTGATACTGGGGATTGAACTCAAGGGCACTTGACCACTGAGCCACATCCCTAACCCTATTTTGTGTTTTATGTAGAGACAGGGTCTCACTGAATTGCTTAGCACCTCGCGGTTGCTGAGGCTGGCTTTGAATTCGCCATCTTCCTGTCTCAGCTTCCCAAAGTGCTGGGATTACAGGCGTGTGCCACACATTTATTAATTCTTTGAAAACTATTAGCCACTGACATTGAAAGGCAGTTGAATGATAGCTCAACAATTAAATTGGGCATTAGATACAGAGAATATGAAAAATATTGATATTGTTTTTGATATTTTAATAAGGATATTTTCAGCAGTATTTATACCCTCCACTTACTGACCACTCATTATTCCATAAGATCCTAAAGAAAGTTTGAGGACGAAATATAATCTATAATCCCCATTTTACAGATTATGACAAGAAGACGGAGAAAAAGAATTCCATCTGTTTAAGCCACATAGTCAAACCCTTTATTCTTGGGGGATTAGTTCTGCACCCCTCTGCGGATCCCAAGATCTGAGGATGTTCAAGTCCTTTATGTAAAATGGTATATGGTGTAGTATTTGCACATAACCTCTGCACATGCTTTTGTATCCTTTAGACCATCTCTGGGGTCCTTATAATTCCTACCACAATGAAAATACTATGTAAACAGTTTATACATTGTTCGTGGAATGACTAGCAAAAAGGTCTACATATGTTCAGTGCAGATGTGATTTTGAGAAAAACATTTTCAATCCACACTTGTTTGAATTTGTAGATGCAGAACCCTAAAATGTAGAGGGCAGATTATATACAGTAGGCATACCTACTTTCATTCACCAGCTTTACGACTCCATTAGCTTCTGTGGTATCTTGCCATCCAGGGCTAATAGTGAAAGCATTAGAAACTTGTATTTTATGTACAGATGACTAACAGGGAGTCAGATTATAGCTTTCAGGTACAATATGGGACATCAAGTTAAATCCGAATTTTAGGTAAATAACAAAGAACTTGTTACTAGCATATTTAGTAGCCTAATTCATGAGGCATATCTACACAGAAAAAAAGATTCATTGTTTATTTGAAATTTATATGTACCTGGCTATTGAGTATTTAATCTGAATGTACTCAGAAAACAAAAAGTCTACTGTAGGCTTTAATCGAATGTAGTTACAAACCTAACCTAACGTAATGACTTAGATGTTCTGTCAGCCAAGCCTAGACATGTACTGCTTTTGTTCAGGATCACATCCTAGGATGAGGACCACTGAGCATGTTGGAAAGAGCAGAGTGTGGGCTGGATCTGGTCCTCAACATGGAGCTACAGGGAGGTGGGAGAATCTTTAAGAAGCAAGGCCTCATAGGAGTTCCTTAGGATGTTGTGGACACGCTCTTGAAAGCAATCATGGGAACCTGGCTCCTTCTTCCTCTCTTTGGCTTCCCAGCATGTGGTGAAGAGTTTGCTCCACACATTTCTGCATGATATATACCATAGACCTCAAACAATGGGGTCAACCCATCATGCACTGAAACCTCTTAGACTATGAGCAAAATTAAACCTTTTCTCTTTATAAACTGAATGTCTCAGGTATATGTGATAGTAATGGAAAGCTGACTAACACAGATCCTTCATCTATAAACTGGAGAGATAATTATTGCCTTATAAACATTGTTGTGACAATCTGTCACAAAGCTTCAATCATGGCAGAATCAGGAAAAAGTATTTCAATTCTATCATTAGTTCTGCCATTATTATATTCATTAGCACGAACATTACACCAACACAGATAAAGAGGCTACTTAAGTACAGATTAGCACACCTTTTGTTATGTTCTCCAGAGCTGTGTTGGCTGTAGGTAGCTGCTAGCCTCAGATGCCTATTGAGTGCTTGAAATATTCTGTGCTGTATGTGCAAAATTAAGATTAAATTTTAATGTATGTGCCAAATAAACTTTAAATCCCTGTTGTAGGGAATTCAATTCATACGACTAAGAGGAAATGGAATTCTATTGAGCACTTTCCTTTTTATCCCATTTCCCCTCTGTGTCCTAGAGAGACTTTGTCCTGCACTATATATATATATATATATATATTCTTCTTTATATATATTATATATATATTCTTTTTTTTGTACTGGAGATTGAACTCAGGGGCACTCAACCACTGAGCCACATCCCCAGCCCTATTTTGTGTTTTATGTAGAGACAGGGTCTCACTGAGTTGCTTAGCGCCTCGCCTTTGCTGAAGCTGGCTTTGAACCCATGATTCTCCTGTCTCAGCCTCCCTAGGTGCTGGGATTACAGGCATGCATCACCATGCCCGGTTTATATATTCTTAATATTGTTTTTGTCCCACTAAATAAGAGAAGGCAGAGGTAACAAGGGTGACACATGTAGTAGGGGTTAAAATAGGTGGTGAGTTGAATTTGAGCCACCAAGAGAATTTCAAGGTTACTGAGAAATGTTATAAAGCTTTATTATTATTATTATTTGTTCTTTTTAGATCTACATGACATAGAGTGTATTTTGACATATTATACATACAGAGTGCATTTTAAAGCTTTTACTGTGGCCCCAAATTCACATCTGGACCTATTTTTTTATTCTGACATGGCATGAATCTGCAATGTAAAAGAAAATTCACAAAGAGTACCAAATGGGATGATAGCACCTGGACATTTGCTGAGATATCTGAAGAATTTTATATTGGCACAGCTACTGAAATTTCATAGAAAACTATTCTAATACAGCATATGTATGATTGTGTGGTTCCCAATTAAAATGTTCAAGGTCTGCATTTGTGAGCCAAGATCTAATACCTTTTCCAAGTTTTATAAAAATATGGAGAAAACCTGGAAATGCCTGATTCATATTACACAGTGTAAATAGGTGTGAAAATGTACCTTTATTTACGAGGCATGTGAAATTCTGGGAAAGCATTTCTTTTAATAAAGAGTAGCACTACAATTATTTTTCTGCTTCACCTCTTGGCTTTATGCAATGCTGTTGAACTTGCCCTTTTAAAGATTAATCAGATTCTGCATTTACAATTGGTTTAAGTCTGTCACTATAATTTGGAGCTTGTGTAATGCGAGAAGAATTAATTCAATTAAAACAAAATTCAACCAAGTGTCGTCCTCAGCGGCAGAATGCATCTGCAGGTTTTGCGGGGCCATGGCCGATATTGAGAGATGTGCCACAGGAGTGGTTTGGAAGTAGATAGAAGGTCTTATCTCTCCATAGATGTCAATGTCTATGGCCAAGACTGGGTATTTCACTGCAGCATTTGGTACTGGCATAATTACTATGTTGTAGTAGGAATCGTGAGAAAAAAGGAAAGATAATATAGAGAAAGGAAAGATAATATAGAGACCTCCCCACTTTCCCTCTCCAATGCTCCGGTCCCATGGAATGGATACAATTGTGCCATACCTCTCTTTCTACATTTCTCTGGGTGAGTCTAAGCCCTCAGAGATTGGGTCAGAGTCAGAGATTAAATGGGAAAGAGAGTGTTGTAGATAGTCTTTCATATATGGTTATCCATTGGTGCTGGGACATGGCTCTGATCTCCCATTTCATCTGATGTTGGTGGGCTGTCCCAGTGCATTGAATTCTGCATTGAAGGTGTGGAAGTTTCCTTAGGATGAGACTGCCACACATTCCTTTAACGGGAGACATTTCCTTGGGTTCCTCTACTGATCGTGCCTTCACCCGTCTGTCTGGGTAGGGCATCTCCTCCTTGCATGTCTATGTTGCTTCTAGGGAGCCATGCCCCTTGCTAAGTTGCTCTTTCTTACAGTTCTCTTCTTTACTTCAGAAATTGCCAGGCTGTCTGTAGGCATCAGCCCTCACCTTCTCCATGCCCTTTATGACCGAAATGTAGACTTGAAATTTCCTTACATATATCTCCATTCGCTCCTTTCTAGTGGTTGCTCATTTATAAGCTTCTATTTTTAACAACTCAGCAGGTTTCAGATGAGAAATGGAGTCTGGTGTCTCCCTCTTGTAGGCACTCCGAGCCATTGGTTCCCTCTGAGATTCATTTCTTTGACTTTGGAGAAGGGAAAGTGGCATCTCTTCATTCCTAATACTGTGGACCAATAAGGCTGAACCCTCCAACAGTTTTCCATCCTTTTGTACTTTGCAATCTTTTTACATAAAATAAAAGTAGCAAGATTGGTTCTGCATCTCTCAGTGAATCGAGCATGGTGTCTGTCCCTGCAGCTTTACTATGTGTCCCTTCTTACCTGGGTGTCACTCTTTAAATGTAAGTCACAGGCCTGTTAATTATCCCGAGTATTGGCAGTGTCAATGGAAGGTTATTTTGAGCAAAAACTATTATTATGGTTTAGATGTGAGATGTCCCCCCAAAACTCGTGTGTGAGATGATACAAGAACATTCAGAGGTGAAGTGATAGGGTTGGGAGAGCCTTAACCCAATCAGTGCATTAATTCCAAGATAGAGGTTAACTGGGTGGTAACTGAAGGCAGGTAGGATGTGGCTGGAGGAGGCGGGGCATTGGGGCGTGACTTTGGAGTATGTATTTTGTATCTAGCCAGTGGAGTCTCTCTCTCTCTCTCTCTCTCTCTCTCTGCTTCCTGAACATCATGTGAGCCACTTCTCTCCACCACATTCTTCCACCATGATGTCCTGAGGAATTTTATATTGGCCCTGAATTTTATATTTTTTAATTTTTATATTTACATTTTTATATTGGCCCTGAATTTTTTATATAGTGGACCAACAGGCCATGGCCATGTGGAACTAAATCTGAGAGAATCTGGGATTTCAGCTGCTACTTAAGTGTCTTTGGGCTAAAATTTGCAAAATTGAATGAGCAAGCAAATATGGTCATTAACATTTAAGTAGGTGAAAACTAAATAATTGCATGCTGCTTTTTATCCTGCCACATATTGTATTAAAATTTACCATCTAGAACCATCTTCTTGGTAAATAGGTGATATTAAACAAGTGACTATTTTTAAATCATACCAGAGGGGAGAGCCATAGCACAACGTTCTTTAGCTCCTCTAATGTCCAGCTCAGGGCCCTGCCCATAATAGCCACTCAATAAATATTTGCTGAGTCTATTAATGTATAGTTGTAAAACAAAATTCCTATCATTCCATTAAAATTGAAGAGAGTATACTGGGGAAAATAGTTTAAAAAGTAGCCCAGAATCAAACACAAATCTTTTCAATTTACTTGTTAATTTGCATGAATAACATATTGCAGTTACTAGTTTTAAAAATGTGTGTAATGATCACGAGATAGTGGAAAGTATTTGTAGTATGTTCTCTAGGTAGAGTTAATATAAAAACAAAATTCTTCCTGTTGCATTAATATTTGTTACCTTTTGCATAAAATGCTCCAAAGATCATTTTAGGGGTACCTCTTAGAGACCTCAAGGGAAATGCTTGAGCTATAAAATCAACATTAAGATCTCCTTTTGAGCTTCAAGCTAAAGAAAGTAATTCATTGAATGCATCTTGAATTGTTCCAGGGCCTTAGAATGTTGGAGATTTTCATGCCATGTATAAAGTTTGATGCTTAGTAAATGCTGACTCGCTCACGGACTAGAGCAGTGATTCAGTGCAGCTCGCCCATTCGTTTGTGACTATCTGCGTGACCTGCAGAAGGTAACCCAAGCAAGACCCTCCTCCACTGCTGAGTGGGTTTTAGCCTGAGCAAGGAAGAGCCTCTGTGGTCTGCAAAGACTTCCAGTCATGAATCACTTTCACCATGAACACTGAGTAACAGTAGCTTTTGGAAATTTGAATTTCCAATGCCAAGAGTTTAATGTTTTTCTTTTACTTTTTTATTTTTTAAATTTTTTTAAATATATTTTTTTAGTTATAGATGGACACAATATCTATATTTATTTATTTATTTTTATGTGGTGCTGAGGATCGAACCCAGTGCCTTACGCATGCAAGGCAAGCGCTCTACCACTGAGCCGCAACCTCAGCCTAATTTTTTTTCTTTATGTCTTTCTCTATTTTTAGGAAGAAAGTTTAGTGTGAATAAGGAATTTAGCCTAAAATTATAGAAGACCTAGTAGCCCCTTAGTGTGGTTCTTTTTCTCCACAGACTTTCCTCTCCTCTCCTCTCCTATTTTTTTGTATCTGTCCTGCAAATCCTTCTTCTCCTACCCCCACAGAGGCGCCAGGCACAACCAACTTTGTCTGGGGCTTCTGTCTGCATTCCTGATAAGTAACCACCAACTCTCCTTCCCCTAAAGGACATCTTGTGTCTCTCCAGGGTTCATGCACTTCAAAGGGGCCTGACACTTTTGCAGGTCCTGGGTGAATCTTACCTCTTCTCCTCTATGTGTCCCATCAAGAAGCTTGTCATTTTATTGGGGCTAGCTGTATTATATGGCCCCTGTCTTGGGGCTTCAAGATAAGTTGACTGACATGTTCAAAGTCATAGGTTCACTACTGGAGTTGGCATCAGAAATTTGTTCTTAGGCTTCCTAATTTCCAACTTAGCTTCTTGTCCATAGCCAGAGTGCCAGGTGGGGATATCTTGTGGCTTCATCCCATGAAGGTTTGGATAATCTGGTCCAAGGCCTGTGAAGAACATAGAGCAGGGAAAAAGGAAATTGGCTCCTTGTTACTGTTACAAATGACTTAGTACACACCAGATAATTTTTTTCTCACCTTCCCTCAAAACTCTAAAGGCATCTATAAGATATCTCATTATTACCAGTTTAGAAAATGTCATGTTAAATATCTTCTGAACTACTTGCTTTGTCGAATCCTTCTTACCCACAACACTGATCAAAAGCAATCTTCCCCCATTCAAATCCAACTTCACAGCTCAGTCATCACCCAAGATCATGGTCAGGCACTCATAATACCCTGGGATCTCATGGACATTGAGGTCATCAGGGAAAACATTGTCCAATCTGTGATTTCATGGATAGTGATTATTTTATTCTTTTTTAAAACTATGTGTTAGTCCCTAAAACTAAACTTTAAAAGTTTATAGAGAAATATCAGAACTCATTTCTGATAAGTGAGTGACAGGTGATTTCATCATATTATTCTCTCCCAAATTATGTAGTCTCTTCACTTCACTGTTATTTCCCTAGAGTTTTTAAAAATTTTTATTTGATTTTTCACTTTTTAAATTTACAGTTATATATATATATGTATTCTTATGATGTATAACATAGTATTTTGAAGAATGAATATACATTGTGGAATGACTAAATCAAACTAATTAACATATGAATAATCTCACATATCTTTTTTGGTGGAAAGAATGCTTAAAGTCCACTTTGTTAGCAGTTTTCAAGAATATAATACATTGTTCTTAAGACAGACACCATATTGTACAATAGTGCTCCTGAATTTCCTCCTCCAGATAACTGAAAACTTGTAGCCTTTGAGCATCTTCCCAGCCCTCTCACCCCCAGCTTTCAGTAGCTGCTATTCTCTCTCTTGGACTTCAACAATTTTCAGATCCTCTGTGTGTTAGATCCTGCACTATTTGTCTTTCTGTGACTGGCTTATTTCATTTTGCATTGTGTCTTCCAGATTTATTCATGATCTTGCTCATAACGAGATCTCCTTCTTTGGTAAATGCAGTGAATGCTATTTTGTTGTGAATATATACCATGTTTTCTTTATTTTTTCCTTCATGGATGCACACTGAAATGAGTTATTGTATTATTGTAATGAATACTGTGATGAGTACATGAAGGCAGATATCTCTTCAACATACTGATTTCACTTTCTTTGGATATATATACCCATTAGTGGGATTGCTAGATCATATGGTGGTTTAATTCTCTTTTTTTGCATTAATATTTCAATGTTTCAAATAATATTAATGATATATTTACATGTGTAGATGAATAAAGGCCTAGAAAGATAGCAGCCAAAAAAAAAAAGTTTTAAAGAATAGAGGTTATTGACTTCCGATTTTTGCATATATTCCTTAAGTAGTGTCCCAAGTAGTAACTGTTAATTTTACATACAGTGAATTTTTATTTCTGATATTGTTTTTTAGATGTAAATTTGATTCTTAATTTTTGGAGAAATCTACATTCTTTTGCACAGTTACTGCACTTAACGTGCATTCCCACCCGCGTGCGAGGGTTCCCCTTTCTCCACATCCTTGCGCACGCTGTTATCGGTTGTCTTTTTGATACAGCCATGGTAAAGGTGTGGGATGGCAACTCAGCACTTCTCTGATGATGAGTCATGATGAACATTTCTTCATCTGTCTGTGAACCATTTGCATGTCTTTAAGAAGTGCCTGTCCAAGTGTTTTTGCATTTAACTTGAGTTGTTTGCTTTCTTACTAGTGACTTGTTTAAATTCTTATACATTTTTGATATTAGCCCCTTATCCAGTGTGTAGCCTACAGATATTTTCTCCCATTCCATTCACTATTTTGTCACTTTTTGATTATTTCCTTTGTTGAGCAGATGTTCAACACCTTTGTCGATTTTTGCTTTTATGCCTGTTCAGGATTTTGACTCTCAGCTCAGGTCAGAGCATATTCTATTTTGTCTTTCCTGATAAATGGTAATGCTCAGTTTGGGGTGCTGTCCTTAGATTTGGTGATTATCCTACTGTCTTTTTCCTCATCCACTGTAACATTTACCCTTTTCTCGTTTTTTTCAGTCATTCAGATGAGTCTCCAGAGGCAGAGTGTATGTGCAACTCAACCTTGAAGCTCTGCTCCCAACCCAGCACTAGGGCACATTGACCAGGGAATCCTTCCACTCCAGTCTACCTGTAGGTCTCAGTTCTTTAACTTCTCTTCTGTGCATCACATGTGCTTTTATGCACTGAAAACTTGGTCCTTGCTGTTGAAAAATGGTGGGACTTTTAGGAGGTGGAGCCTAATGGAAAGTGATTAGGCTATTGGGAGTGTGCCATTCAAAGGGACCATGGAACCCCGGTCTCCCCCTCTCTCTCTTTTCTGCTTCCTGGCCCTGACATGAATAGTTTTACTACACCATGTACTTTCACCGTGATGTGCTGCCTCACCACAGGCCTCAAGCAAGGTTGTGATGGGACTGGCATCTTCGAGACTGTAAGCCAAAGTGCACATTTTCTCTTTACAAGGTTATTATCTCAGATATTTTGTTAAAGTGACAGAAGAGTGACCAACACAGCTGGTGACATCTGCAGCCAATTTCCGTCAAGCTTTATCTGTGCAACCTGCCTATGTTATTGTTTATAATCCCCATTTTACAGATTTGCACACGGAGGCAGAGGGGACAGAACCAGAATCTACAGTCAGGCAGTTTACATGAGAACTTGGACTGTTACTAACTGCTTTCATTGCCTGTTGAACTGTGAACACAGAGACCAAGCTGGCAGCTGTTGGTCTATGTAAAAGCCACAGGAGTGGGGAAGGTCTCTGCAGGGAATGTGTTGAGGAGATGCTGAGGAGCTAGATGGATTCCTTATGGATGGGGTGGTAGAGGGTGCCAGGATGCAGCCAAAAAGGAGGACACCCGGGAGACAGTGATACAGAGAAGCCTAGAGAAAAGAATAATTCCTGGATGGAGTCACCCATGTCTTGAGAAGTGGTCAGTAAAGTGTGGTCAGCGTCAGGGACGTGCAAGCCACTGTTGACCCTGGGCATCTGGTATTTTAAAAACTTGTCATGCTGAAATAGCTGCACATGTTTACCCTGAGACTTTTGTTTTCCAGATTTAGAATTTTAGAGCATATCAAATTCGAACATGGTAATTACTTAACGTGCGCTGGTATTCTGTTTTCATTTTATCATGCGTTGCACTTATAAGCTGAAATATACTTATGCACTGAAATAATATTTTTCTTTGACTAAATTGCCAATCTCCTGAGAAAAATCTGATAAACTAAATTTTAATTAATCTCCGTTATACCCTTCTCATCTTTCCTCAGATGAATTAATTTTTTTCCCTTAGCAACTTAATACCTAGTTCACTTAGACACTGAATTTTACCTTGGATCTGTAACTTGTTTCTTCCATTCTCTACGCACATTTTTTCCCAAAATGATCACATTTGTAAACACAGTTGCTTCTTTTCTAAAATCCTGGTGATGTTTATCTATCTTTCACATTTTTAAAATTCATCAGAATAATTTTTATTAGGCACCCTCTGTGTACTGGGCCTTGGAGTATTGAGCTCAGCAAAGCATCATTCTTGCCATTACATCTATCAATCAAGCAAAGGAGACAGACACTAAAGTGGTTAACTGTCAAACAATGGTTAGGATAGGGACACTGGATTTTAGGGATGTTCTCAGTCCCACTAGAGAAGTTGACCATGGTGAAACAGAGTGTATTTTTGAAATGCTGTTTTGACCCAATTTTGAGGCCCTAGGAATGGTCAGTTCATGTTCTTAAGGGGTTGACTAAGCCCCTACCTTGTGACTTAATCTTGACATGATTTTGAATCTCTTAAAACTTCAGTGACCACAACTTGGCAATAGGGCCAAGTAGTTGAACAAAAGTTGTCACAACAGTTTAATGTAGTGGTTTAGTGACAGCATTTAACATAGTGACTGAGATACATGGTGACTGAGTCATACTAAACCCTCCTTAGATGATGTCATCAAAATAATGTTATTTAGGGACTGGAGATATAGCTCAGTTGGTAGAGTGCTTGCCTTGCATGCACAAAGCCCTAGGTTCAATCCCTAGTACCACAAAATAATAATAATGTCATAATATTATATTAATATATTAATATTTTATTATTGTTATTATAATTAAGAAAGTGAAGTGCAGAAACAAGTTTGTCTGAGGAGGGTGAAGCACCACAGATTCAAGACTGAGGGGTGGCTGGGCCCAGTGGTGTATGTTTATAATCCCAGCCACTCAGGAGGCTAAGACAGGAGGACCATGAGTTCATGGCCAGCTTCAGCAACTTAGTGAGGCCCTGTGCAAGTTAGTGAGACTCTGTTAATAAATAAAAATTAAATCAAGGGCTGAGGAAGTGGCTTAGTGGTTAAGCACCCCTAGGTTCAAACTCTAGTACCAAAGATATATAAATCAAAAAGACTGATGGCCAGGTGGCAAATGGAGCTCTTGGTGAGAACAGGAGTGGCTGGGATATGGTGAGTGGTGGTGATGGGGGTGTTGTGAAAGAACCAGGGCCAGATTTTAGAATATTATAGAAGGAAGGATTTTTGAATAAGATATGGGGCAGAGATGTTGAATAAATTGGAAGTCTAGAAGTCCAGGTGGTTGACAGTGAATTATCTTCTATAATTGTACTGGTTTTCTAGACCCACTCCTTCCTGAATCCTCTTTTCCTAGTTTAACTTCCTATTGATACATTTCTCTAAGTCATCAGATTTGGAAGTTTTGATCTTTGGGGAAAATGAGCTGGTTTCACCCAGACATTCCATCCAGCTATCCATCCACTTGCTTACCTACCAGGGTTTGTGGAGTAACTCTTTTGTTTTGGGATTTGGTTCTACATTTTAAGGGGTATGGTTGAGTAGACATGGGGTCACTCAGAGAGATAGAAAGGGAAAATGAGAACAGTGTAACTCTGTTAAGCTCTTAGATAATTGGAAGCTTGAGATCTTGGGAGAACATTCATGAGAGATGAGATGGAAGATAAAATACAAGGAACCCAGTCAGCTGGACATGTGCTTGTGAGATTAGCAAGTTCATGCTAGACAATGGTGGCCAATGATGGTGACATTCTGGCATTTATTTTCTCAGATGATAGCACCTTACCTTTGGGAGGACTAGAACAGAGCATGCTCTGTAAGCATACTAACAAACAAAGCTTCTCAGATTTTAGGTCTCTTCCCAGCTGCTGTATCAAATGGAAACCTTTTCTCCAGGGGAAAAAAATACTCATAATTTCTTGGCTACAAAATGAGGGAATCACTGATCATCTCAAATCCATTCAAGGCTAGCCAGATGCCATGGTGCACTCTTGTAAGCCCAGTTACTCAGGAGGCTGATGCAGGAGGATTGCAAGTTTTGAGGTCAGCTTCTGCAACTTAGTGAGAGCCTGTCTCAGAATAAAATATAGAAAGAAATGGGATGTAGCTCAGTGGTAAAATCCCAGGTATCAGAAATAAATTATAAAAAACAATAAAATAATACAATAAAATCCATTCAAGGCTGGTAATTATGAATTTTGTTTTGAATGGTTAGGTTATATGAATTGTTCTGTCTCTGTGGAATCAGCACAGAATTCATCAAGCGCAAGAGCTGAAGGACCAATGCTACAGTGAGGAGTGATGTGAAAGGGTCCGTGAGCCAAGGGACCTCTGGTCCCCATCATGACTAGCTTCTAGAATCACTAATGTTCTGATTGCAAAAGGTCCTTCTGAAGAGTGAGGAGTGTAGGTTGGGTGACTAAAGAGCTTTTCCAGAAGATTCCATCAATGTCTGTTGACGAAATGACACAGACCACCTTTTAATGAATTCAGAACCCCTAAGGTGGTGTGTGATGTTCAAAGCTTGGTTAGAGGTGGGGCACTCTCTTGGATGAAACAGAACAAGGTTTTGAGAAATATCAAGCCATTGCCCAAATACCAAAATTCTTTAAGGAAGCCACATCTATACTACATGTATTTTAGAATTTTTTTTTGAAATGACTATCCTGCTGACCGTAGAAAAGAATAAATTAGTTAAAATATCTTCAATGTTCCTTTCCAACACTGTGACCAATAAAATATATTGCAAACCTCAAGCCAAAAGTTGGGTTGATGTGAACTCAATCTAAAATATAACCAAGAAGCATTTCAAATTCCCCTCTCAGGGATTGTAATGATTGTAGGAGGCATTTCTTAAGATATTGTGCAGTTGCTAACCCCTCAATCAAAGAGAGAACCACTTTCTAGCTTTCCCTCATTTTCCTAGGAGGCATAGCAGCTGTTTGCAACCAACAGTAACAGCATTTACTAAGTAGCTCTGAAAAATGAACTCGATGCTAGGAAATGGTGAAAATTTTAAGAATTTACCGTATTGTCAACCTACCCACTGCACCGAGTTCAAGAACAAAGAAAATAATTGGGTACAAGTGTGTTTATCACTTGATAAATTCTGTGACTTTTATTGAACTTTCCTATCTTCCCCCAATCTGATCATTTTAGAGAGTGGTCCCTTCAGACCCAAGTACACATTTGCATCTAAGACCCTGTCTTCACCCCAGATCGGGAGTGCAACTTCCGGAAGAAGTGCTGTCTTCCCAGGTAGAAATAATCGACTGCACACACCTAGCGTGATTTCTTTTCAGTTCTGTTCTTCAATCCCATACTCCAGTCGAAACAGTAACGATCTTTCCTATTTTATGCTTCACTAGGGCATATGCGGCCAATTGTATCGCCAATGTAAGTCTGGATTACTTTCTATTACTTTCTATTGACAATTTTTAATAACTGAAGACATTTGGAACTGGAAGGTAATCAACGGTGCTTGCGACAAAGCAGGAGCAATGAAGACGGGTGAGGATTTTTGACTCTGCGTTGGTCTGTGCTCACTGGGAAAGGCAGAGTCAGCCATTAAAAAATTAAACCATTTAGGCCAGGGGTGAAGGTCTGTGAACTGTTTAATGTCATAATTTGCCTGCTGCCTCCATCATCAAATGGAATGAGCTTCTAATTCGAAATGTCATAAACGCTCAGCATAAAGATTTATAGAAACCAGGTATTCGACCTACCGCCAAGCCCTGCCGGTGGCAGGAAGTGTTTGTTATGTCTTTACTCAACCTTTTGGGGAAAAATAAATAAATAAATCCGGAAATGTGCTTGTCCTGGCAATGCTCAAAACATTAAGAACACATTCTCTTATCTGGATGGAGCGATCAGAATCTGTAATAAACTTATCCATTTCCTATAAAAAATAATTTTGATCCAAATTCCTTTCATGGAAAATGGTTGGTGTTATGTTTTTCCCTGGGTACTTGGCCAAAATGGGACAGGAACAATTCTTCCTAAAAAAATACATTTTTTTTCCCCTGAGGAGTTATATTATTTTGTGATTCTCACTTACATTTTGATTCTCCTGAAAATAGCAAAAAACAAACAAAAAAACACAAGCCTCCAGATTTCATCACAAGCATATTATAAATGTGTGTTCACTGTAAATGATATTTTTTGATCACATTTTCTTAGGAACGCCTCCTTTTTATACAATGTAAGATTATTTTAATGTCAGTGATTCGTATAACTCAATATGATAACCTATTTTCTTGTTATAAAAAAGTGAAAACCAATTTCAGGGATGTGACAAAAGTTATCTTTCTAAGTCAACTTACCAAATATCTATAAATGTCTTACTTATCCAATTATTAAAACAATATGCATTAAATTCTTACAAATTCATAAGAGGTTAAAAAAAAGCAAAATGAAAAGATATTCAATGTATTAGATTCCAGGCAAGTGAACCCAATGAGACAGAGCACATCTATCCGTATGGCTGAAATCTAAAAGGACCGAAAATACTATGAGTTGGTAAGAATAAAGAGTACTTCTGGGACTTTTAGGCATTGATGGTGGGGGTGTAAATCAAGCAACTGTCACATTCCAAGATGTATATTAGATGTTGACCAAAAAGAGGAAGTGTCAGAGGATGTCCACAGGTACGAGGGATCAATCTGTTGGGGAGGCTAGTCGGGTGACAGACACTGACAGATGACAGAGCCATGAAAGGGAAGGGTGAGTGGCCATGCTAAGGAGCCCACAGTTGGTGACTTGACCAGCTGGGCAGGGGACAGGCAGACAGGGATGGATTTCAGGTGGCGCATCAGAGTTGAGCCAGAAATGACTAGAAGGAGTGAATCAGAGTTAGAAGGAGGAGAGAACATGATAGACAGGAGATTCCCCAAACACAAATGGATAGATATATGAAAGTCTATTGCAGATTTAGGGTACTCCCAAGAGCTAGAGGGCATAATGGGAGGGCGGAAGTCACCAGGTGCTGAGAGACTCCCGGGAAAGGTGGGTACTACATACTTGAATCACATACCAGACTGAAATATTTGGTCTTCATCTGAAAGCTGTGAAAATCCAAAAAAGTTTTTCAAGGCAAGAAATGTCACCATCGAGTTTAGTGTTTGTAAAGACAACTGAGAAGCACTGAAGACAAGGTGGTAAACTGATTCAAAAAAAGTTTAGGGTTCATTCATGACAACCAGTTCAGAGTTACCTCCCTCCATGATCCAGGTCTGGAGGTTCCCCAAACGTATGTGTGCGTTTTCCTTTGAACTGTGTTGCCTTCCTTCCTGAAAGTTGTCCAGCGTATGATAAAGCTGGGCAACCCTCAACAGTGCTACCCAGGAAAGCTCAGGAAGATGATGATGGCATTATTTTGTCCAAAGATTATCACGTTCAAAGTCATATTTCATCATGGAGATGTGACCTTCCAGAAGAAGCCATTGGGAGCCCAAGCACCAGGCAGGCTGCATGCCACGGGCTGCTTCTCGGACAGCTCACTGTGTTTCGTGTCTCTACAGACCCTTGGCAAAGAGGCTTTCACACTCATGGGGCTGGAGAATAAATCCAGTCTGCTCCATGATTAAAAAGAACTTCTAAAGTCAGTTTACTCTCAAAGTGCAAGGTAAGAAGCACTAACAGATAGGGGTCACCAAGGTTGTCTGAGAAAATGTCACAGGATCTGCCAGGGAAACAGCTCATGCTCAGGTGGTGTATCATGGAGCACATTCCAGCGGATCAGTAGCTGGAGGCTTTGAGGGTAGTCTGCTTGGTGGGAACAGGCTTCTAGGAGGTACAAAACCACTGCTGGGAAAGCCTGTGGAAACAGAAATACTATGGTGTGGCCCCTTTTCTACTCCCTCTAATCTCATCCCTGTGCTTCCATTGGCTGAAACCGACAGGAAGCAGTGGGCAAGGCATCCTAGGAAGGGGAGGCTGCAGTTATCCGTCCATCATGCTGCAGGCTAAAGCTGGGCTTCCTTGGGGAGGTTCCTGAGGGCACAGGAAACACCTACTGTTTGTTGATCCTGGCATGTATTTCCTAAGGTCAACAAAGAACAGAGAGCCCACTAATGTGTCTGCTTCCAAGGAGAAGAGAACAGAATATGGCACAGTGATATTAGAATGTCTCTGAGATTTCCCAAGAGTATCATGTAACATGATTCAAATTTATGAATATAATTTGAACAAAGAATATTTAGTTTCTTTCACAGGAATTATATTTCTAGTATTCTATCCACAGTAGGTGCCCAAGGAAGTTTGCTGCACAGATAATATAAACACCATCAGGACACAGGGGCCTTCTTAGTCACCTTCTGAGGTCTAAAAGAAAATTCAGAACTTATTTCTCAAAGTTCTTTTATCTACTAACAAAGATGATCTCATCATGGGGAAAAGACTAGGTCTGGGAGGAGTGGAAGCTTTTTAAGGACTTTGTGAAAACAGGAACCTAAGCACATCTACCAAGAGGTGACATTAACTCTGAAATACGCTATGATAATTAATAAACAAGTGTGAAATTTTGAGGAAAAGAATGATCCATATAATGACAGTAGAAAAGAGGGACAAGAAAATGACTCTTAGCACCATCTCACTCAGTTCTGCTGCTTACCCTCTGCTGTACATCACAAGAATAGCGATCAGTTTCTCAAAAGCCCTCTGGTTTCTGGCACATGGATTAGCTTCCTCTCTCAACTCTATTCCAGCACTGTTCTGAGTCTGAGCTGGTCTCCTTCCTTCCTGACCAGTCTCTGCCTTTACCCACCTCTGATGATTTTCTTTCCCTTCATATTTATGTAATTTCTTCCTTCCCTGAATGTGAAGCTGCCTTCATCTCCTCTTGTTGGTCTAGGGTTCAACTACATGTAGGGGATTCTTTTGAGTGTGACATGGTGCTGAATAAATGGAGGAAAAATAAACCAAAGAAACTAAGGGCATGATTCTTAGTTTCATGGAGCTGATAAATCTTGAGGTCTTCTTGTATTTTTTCTAATCACTTTTCATTTAATAAGCACTGATGGATGAGATAAGGTAATGTATTTAACTACTCTGTCGATAGAATGCACTGTGGTAAACACTTGCCACACTATCTCATTTTTTTCCCCTTTCACCACGCTGCTAATTATTTCATATTATTGTCACCATTTGACGGAAGGTACACAGAAAGGTAGTGGTTATAATGGCCTTTAAGTGGTGAAGTCGAAATCAGAACTCAAATAGTAGAAGCTGGAAAATAGGCTTGCGGGACTCTAAATCCCTAGGTGACATTGGCAGCCCAGCTCTTGTCCCATTTCTGACTTATAATTCTCAGAATAACTGTGGGAGGTGCTGGGAAGGCAATATCTCAAGATAAGTTGGGACTGTCCGGAACAACCCATCTGGAATATACAACCCAGAGCGTAGTGCTTTTGCTTTGGGATTACTCCATTCCTGCGGGAGATGGGGCATGCACAGGCAAGGTTCCATTGGTTCTGGACAGCTTTCCTAAGCCGTAGAGGCTGGACTCATCATGAATCCTGGGCCTCTGATGTCCTTTAAAGTATCTGTAAGTAATAAAATCGCTTTGCTTCTGTCACACTGGACTCTTGCAAGTGGTAGAAATTACGGCTCAAGATGCAGCGTGCCAAAACCAATTTCACTTCCTGCTGGTGATGATCTTTGCTCTTCAACATGCCGTGGGAGTCCTCCCCTGTGACTAGTAACTGGTGCACAGTGAACCTTCTGCACAGCCCGTAGCTCACAGCAGGCCCTGCCTACCAGCAGTCAGAACCCTGCACTATACACACTGGGTTACTGACTACCAGGCAACTGTGGTTCAAGTGTAGTTCTCACCCAGTTCCAAAGAATCGAATATCCTCTGATTACTTTAAACATTCTATTATATATTTTTGAGTATTAGCAGAATGAGTTACAAAAATTTACAACAGAAATCAAAAATAGATTTGAAGGTGGTTAGTAAGTACGTGTAGGAGCCATCTGTGTGAGGGAATTGTCCATGGACAGCAGATTTCTGGCTTGGATGTCAGTGATATTAAGCAAGCTTGACCATTTAGGAAAATAATAATCTGGGGGCAGTGTGCATTTATTCCCAAATAAATGAGTTTGTGGTGCCTTTGGGTCTTTTCTGTGGGTTTCTCCTAGGCAGAGAGATATTGGCTTCTTCAGTAGAGAAGTGAGACAGAGTTATGGGTGACATCGGCAGATATTCAGTGTCACATCCAGAAGATTGTGAGAGAGGAGACCAAAGGCAGAACCTTACCAATTATAGTGTTTCCAATCAAGCAGGGAAGGGAGATGAGCAGAATAAGTATGAAAGAAGGTATGGGGAAACAGGAGAACCAAAGGAACTTAGTTTGAGTAAACTAAGGAAGGATAAACTTGAAAGAACAGTCCAATGCAGTAGAGGCTCATGATGTTGAAGACTGAAAGAACACATTGTGTTTGGCTACAAAGGGACCATTGGTGTCTTTTGACACAGCCAATTCAGTGGAATGCTGGGAATGGAAAGTTGTTTGCAATAAATAATAAGGAAGTCCATGAAGTCTCTGTATGTGGAGTGAGGTTGCCTCTGGGAAAACTTGCTCAAAAATCAAGCAGAGAAAGAGGTGGGGGAGTTCTACTCTTCCTGGATAGAGACTGCCAAGATTGTTAGGGGTGGTGGCAAGGAGGTAGAAGTGTCCTTGTTCACTGGCCCATGGAATTTATGCAATAAAGCTGTGGGTTAAGGATGGGGCAACCACATCAAAGCTTAGATAGCAAAGTTGATTATAAATAATTCCATCCACCACCCCACAAAGATCCCAAAGTATTTCAGTCTGTCCAAAGAGTTCCAATACCCCAACCACAAAATAGCCCAGGGACGTAATGGCAATCTGAGGCTGTGTACAAATGAGATTAGCCCATGTGCCAATCTATTCCTGCTCCTATTTACTGACCCCAAGTCTCTCCAGTAACATCAAATCCCTTTAATATCAGGGAAGTAGGTTCCATCTGGGAATGTTTAGATGTTTTAGTGATAGCCTTAGGCTGAGATAGATGGTAATATCTACCGAAATGAGATTCGCTGTCACAGGAAATTCCAATGGCCTTGCTTTCGTGGGCCCCAGGTTTTCAAGCTGGAGCAAGTATGTGATAACTATGAGAACAAATTAGGCACATCACCCAGATAATGTGTGGAAAGTCGAGATCACATTGGTTGTTGTCTAACCTGAACCTCCCCTTTTAGGCATGCTGCTCGGGAAGACCCTCTGGTGAATCACGGTTCATGGTCTACTGATCTGCTATTAATACAATTTCAGTTGCCCTTTGAGCTTTAGCCCTACATTTGTAATTCCTCCAAAACATTCAGTATGTTATCTGAAAGGTCTCAATGCCACTGCATCAATGCAAACCAGACTCTACTCAGATGAACAAAGGGAATTTAACTTTCATAAGTTGGTTTTAAAAATGCATTTACTTTGAGAGCACTGAAAGAATCTAAAAAAAGATGAAAAGCATCTTTAGCATGCCAAAAACATCTGGTTTCATATTTTCAGACCAAAAGGGAAATTGCATGAAGACTAAAATCTTATGTTTTGATTTATATTATTATTGGAGGGCTGAGAAGCTGCCAGTCACCAAGTAAAATTTTATGATGATAAATAAATAAGGAAAACAATCTGACAAAACATGTTGCCGAACAAAGCTGCATTTCAAGTTTAATTAACTGATAACAATGTTTATGATGGAAGAATCATGCCTCCAATTATACAGTTAGTAAATGTATGCTCCCAATGAGAAGACAGGCCCATAAAACTGTATAAAGGGCTTTTCCTCAGCCTAGGATTTTAGCCTACTCAAGCAAAGTTTCCCTTTATGTAGTAAATCACGCATCAATTAAGACCCTCTCTGAACACAGGCGTGAGTGGCGTCTAAGCCATGATACGTCCAAGTAGCACATCTCAGGTTCCATCCTAGTAGCAGCCATGTTGTCCTAATCCACTGAGTGGTGGTGTCTCCTGGAAGGACAGGCACTGGTACAGGACAGATCCACAGTCAGGGGAAGACGGGAAAAACAGCAAAGAAGAGAAGACAATGTTTCATCTCTTTAGTAACATGCTCTTCCCACCCACTAAAACCTCAGACAAAATTCTAACAAAGCGTTCTGGCAGGTTTTCATGGCGCCTACAGAGCAGCTGCGGCTGAAGGTAGTAGTTCTCCTTAATGGCACGTGGGAGCTCCGGGTCTCTTTGGAGACCCCTTTGCTGTTTGGAATCTTGCATTTAAAAAGCATCGTGTACTCCGTTGTTGCAATTCAAAGACATTAGGATCACAGCTAGTGTTTGTTCCCAGCATAAACTGTTTGCTTTCAGTTTACCACTGGGACTATCGCATGCCATGTTTCAGCATCGATTATAGTTTTAAAGGGACACTTTTCCGAGCAGATCTCATAAGCTGATTTGCCTCCAACTACTGAAAGGAGATAAACTCAGGCTGATATGAAGACGATTTTATGTCCAATCTTCCTCAGCTTTTGGAGTGCTGAACTATTACCGGATTTAAGAAATGTGGAAGTCCCCCGACTTCAGGTGCATTAACCATTCTGCCCACACCCCCGAGAATGCTTTCAACAGCAATAACCATCACTACGTTCTCGGTCTCTCTGACAGTGAGCTCTACAGGAAAATAAGATCAGTTAGCACATTAAGCAATGCATTCCAAATATTAGGTAGTTTCCCCATGGATGCCTAATGGAATTTAAAATACATATATATCTGATATTAAGGGGGATAGTATTCAATCAAGTGCTTTTGTTGGTAAAACTCAATATTCTGTACTCAGACAAAAGGTCTGCAGAATGCAGAACAGTTGTGGAAAATTTCTGGAACTTCAAGCTCACATAGAGTTGCCATCAAAAACATTCTAAAGTACATTTGCTGATTCAAGAGGAAGCACCAGGCATTTGGAGTTTTGGGTTTCCTTGAATCCATTCAGATTTGTACACAGCATTTTCCTGTGTGGTTTTTTTTGGGTGGGGTGGGGATGGGGTTCCGGAGATTTAACTCAGGGACACCACTGAGCCACATCCCCAGCCCTATTTTGTGTTTTATGTAGAGACAGGGTCTCACTGAGTTGCTTAGCACCTCGCTATTGCTGAGGCTGGCTTTGAACTTGCAATCCTCCTGCCTCAGCCTCCAAAATGCTGGGATTACAAGCGTGCACCACCACACCGGGCTCCTGCATGTTTTGTTTCGCTTTTCTCTGCTTGTGTTAATTTGCTTGTGAATTAATTTTATGCTTTTTCTGTCCTTTTATTAAAAACTATTGCAGCTGATTCCATTTGGTCAAGTAATGTTGTGTTTCTTCTCTTTGGATGTGTATGGTATTGTCGCCCTTTTCCTTAATGAAAATAACTTTTTCCATATGCAAGGAGGAGGTACCGGTTCACTTCATGTCTGTCTGTATGCGTGTGTGTGCATGGAAAAGTTAACATCCTCCCTTCAATGCTGTTGGGAATTACTACTGGCATGTTTTGACTTGTTATCTTGAATCTTAATCAACTGATGAAAAAAAAATTAGTTTCATGAGCTGATGAAGGCTGGAGCAATGAGTCAAAACAGCCTGATAGGGCTCCTTTCAGCAGCCAGAAACGGGACCCAGGGCTTTACCTGACACGTTGTCTCCACTGCTGTCCAACAGATGATGTATCCAGTCTCTGCATTTACCACAGTGTAACATCCACAATATGGCAGGAGAATGAATTGGCAGTTCAGAGCACCATCATCTCCTAGAAAGATGAGTTGCACTTTAATTATTGCTTTTTTTATTGCATGAAAATAGACACAACATAACTTCACCAATGGAACTATCTTTGAACCTATAGCTCAGTGACATTGGGCATATTTGCAGGATTGTGCCAACACCACCACCACTACTACCCATCCATCTTCAAAATGTTTTCATCTTGCAAAATTGAAACTTGGTCCCTGTCAAACACTAATTCCCAATTCCTCCCTCCTGTAGCCCCTGGTCACCACCAGTCTAGTTTCTGTCATCGTGAACCTGACTTCTTTAGGTATCTTATACAAGTACCAAATAATATTTGTCCTTCAGTGGCTGGCTTATTTCTCTTAGCATATGTCCTCAAGGTTCACCATGTAGTAGCTTGTGTTGGAATTTCCATCCTTTTTAAGGCTGAGTAATATTCCACTGTATACGTGGACTGCATTTTGCCCTTCTATGCAGCTGTGAATGGACACTTGGGTTGCTTCCATGTCCTCAAGGTTGCTTCCACTTCCTGGATATCTGTTATGAACTTGGATAAATAAACATCTCCTCAAGATCTTGTTTTCAATCCTTTGGCTATACACTCCAAACTAGAACAGCAGAATCCTATTTGATTTTTATTTTTTTGAAGAACTCCCTACTTTTATTTTTAAGGACCTGGTCACAACTAAATCTGGAGGCTGTTGAACATGCTTCTGGAATATAGGACCTTTGATGTTCGTATGATTTATGGGCTTCACATTAGTGGGAAAATGTAATCCATGCAACAAAACTTTAGTGTGCTATTCATAATTAGAAAACATGGTGGAAAAAGGCCAATTAGGAACTAAGAGATTTTAAGGAAAATAAAATGAATAAATATAAGTCAAAGTTTCAATAAATGGGATTGTATCAAACTAAAAGCTTCTTCAAGAACATGAAGAGAGAGCCTACAGAATGGGAGAAAATCTTTGCCACCTGCACTTCAGACAGAGCACTAATCTCCAGGATATATAACAAACTCAAAAAAATAACACCAAAAGAAATCAAATTACCCAATCAATAAATGGGCAAAGGAACTGAACAGATACTTCATGAATAAAGAAATACAAATGGTCAACAAAACAACTAGCAATTAGAGAAATGCAAATTAAAATTCCACTGAGATTTCATCTCACTCTAGTTAGAATGGCAATTATCAAGAATATAAGTAACAATAAATGTTGGTGAGGATGTGGGGAAAAAGGTGCACTTATACATTGCTGGTGGGACTGCAAATTCGTGCAACCACTCCGGAAAGCAGTATGGAGTTTCCTCAGAAAACTTGGAATGGAACCACCATTTGACCCAAGTATCCCACACCTTGATATATACCCAAAGGCCTTCAAATTAGCATACTGTAGTGACATCGCCTTATCAATGCTGATAGCAGCTCAATTCACAAAATAGCTAAGCTAGGGAACTAACCTAGGTGCCTTTCAATAGATGAATGGGTAAAAGGTATGTGGTACATATGCACAATGGAACATTACTCAGCCACAAAGAATGAAATTATGACATTTGCCAGTAAATGAATGGATCTGGAGACTATCATGCTAAGTGAAACAAAAAACAAAGACCAAATATTCTCTCTGGTATGTGGATGCTGACTCACAATAGGTGGCAGGGAGGTGGGGAGGAAGGGGGAGAGTTTCACTGGATTGGACAGGGGGGGGTGAGGGAAAAGGAAGGGGAGGTGGAAATGGGAAAGGTAGTAGAATGAGTTGGGCATAAATTTCCTATGTTCATATATGAATGTAGGATCATTGCAACTCCACATCACATACAACCACAGGAATGGGAAGTTATACTCCAGGTATGTATGATATACATTCTACTGTCATGTATAACTAAAAAGAACAAATAAAAAATTTACAAAAACACAAAGTTTATGACAGTATGATTTCAAAACATGTCCTTATAAGAAACTATAGTTGACTGCCTAGCTATGTCTTGATTGGTGTAGTGGAAAGTGTCATATAAGGGGGCCTCCATCAGTAGGCAGTTCAATTAAAGCAGAGACTTGGATTATCGCCCCACTGTGGCATTTGCCTTTTCTCATCTATGACTGCCATTGTCTCTCCTCATCCCCCTCCAACGGGCATTTTACTTAGGTCAAATCTTGTAGATTCAGCCAGCGCCCTCAGAAATCCACTCAAAAGGAAGACGAAATAAATGAGAGAACAGAGGAACTTCAGTTATACAGCCAAGAAAGTCTTGAGAAGCAGCACCGTGAAAAAAATCATAGCACTCGTCAGGGTAGAGCAGAGATATTAAGCAAGGTCTCAGGATGTTTGAAAGGATGGGGAGGAAGGCTGATGAAGGGGGAATGGCCGCCTATATTTTTTAAGTTATGAACATTACTTTTGGAATTGTCGTCACTAGAGCCACATTTTGCAAGGCAGGCTGCAGAATTTGGGGACCCAAGGGTCTTGATCAAACACCAGCCCCCTGGGTCTGTGGTTGAGGAACCAGAGGCTGTGCAGTCACATAGCTGTTCAGGTGAGGTAGGTAATGAGATTTTTTTAAAAGCTGGCAAAGAACAAATTGGTGGCTTTTTTTAGTAAGCACTGAAAATTATTCTTTCACATTCTTCTCAAAATGTATTGCTCATCCTCTATCCAAAGCAGATTCTCGGGTAATCTTGGGCTTTTTCTCTGCTTTTATGATTCCT
>PVHX01001299.1:99140-216417 GCA_004024805.1 Geosciurus inauris
AGGAGAGGGGAGGGAGTGTAGGGGTGGGAAGGATTTTGGAATGAGATGGACATTATTACCCTATATACAAGTATGATAATAGGACTGGTGTGATTCTGCATCATGTACAGCCAGAGGAATGAGAAGTTGTGCTCCATTTGTGTACAATGTGTCAAAATGCATTCTGCTGTCATGTAAAACTAATTAGAACACATTTTAAAAATTTAAAAAGAATGAAAAAAAAAAGAAGTCTGCACAAAAAAGTTCAGAATCTTTGTTGTAGAAATATTCTTGCACGTGTATATCTGGAAAAATGTATTTTCAAAAACTTTTTAAATTTATTTAACAAAATTGCATATACTTGCATTTAAAATTACACATACTTATTGTATACCACATGATGTTTTGAAATATGCATGCATTGTGTAATAGTTGAATAAAGCTTATTATGAAAAAAAAAGGAAGCCTATGGAAAAGACAGTGAGAACCTTAATCCTCCCTCAGTCCTCTTACTTTGCATGAGGAAAAATGACACAGAACCTACCTTAGATTGTTTGAATGTGTCACTTGATTTTATGAAGAAAAGTTCCAATTTTGTTTTATCTTGTTGTTTTCCCAGTGCTGGGGATTGAGCCCATGGCCTTGCAGACCCTGGCCAAGAGTCCTGGCACTGAGCTACTTCCCCAGCCCAAAATGTCCAATATCTAAACCAAAGGTCATGGGCTCTGTTTATCCCTCAGCCTTTATGCTGTTTTATTTTTCTCTTTATGTGTGATGCTTTCTTGGTCCTTCTAGAACATCAATACAGGCTTCAGAGCCTTTCTTAGGTTTAAATTGTGTCTTGAAAAATCCTTGACCCTCTAAAAGATACTACCAATGCACAATCTACCCCCGTCCCCATTCCATCACTTCATCTTTTTGGAGTTGGGAATTGAACCCAGGGCCTTGTGTGCCAGGCGAGCACTCTGCCATTGGGGTGCACCCCTGGTCCTTCCCTTCATTATTTCTCTTTCCATATACAGAACCCTCTAAAATCCCATTTTACATTTTTTACTTTTTAAAAAATGTCCTGTTTGTATCTACCCTAAGGAATGCAAAGTAAATGGAACTGAGGATTTTATTGCTTTGTTTGGTTAGTGCTATATTCCTTCATACATATTCAATAAATTTTATGAAATGAATGAAAAACTGAATATCTTTTACTGATTCCCCTTTGACACTTCAAACCCATTCTAATAGGCCCTACAGTTGATTTTTTTCTTTATGTATTAATTTTCTAAATGAATTCCCTCCACATTTAAAACATTCTCACTCTTGAACTAGTGAAGATATCTTCTGCACAGCTTCTGTATGTTGGATATTACTTTCTCAGGATATTTCTATACCAAAGAAACATATTACAATGCCCGTTAGTCCAAGCGTTACCTTTCTCCCATCTTGTGATAACTCCTGGGTTGCTTTGAAATGAAATTAAAATTGCCTTTTTGAGCTTTGAGATCTTCCTCTCCCCCTCTTACAATGCTGTAGACTGTCTCTCAATATTTCAGGCATCTACACCCCCTCACCTTCTTCCCTTCACATCCACATTTCTGCTCACATATATAATTCCTACCATTCTCGATGCTTCCTGCTCACTTTCTAGTCAAATGTCATCCCAACTTCCAAGGGGCCAGTTTTGATGAAAAAAATTCATTTTAAAATGAGCTATTATACCCACTCCAGACATTCCATAGTCACTCAACGTACATGCCTGAGATCCCATTAGGTGCCAGATACTAGGCTGGGTGATGGGAATATAATGGAGAACCAGGAAAATAAAATCAGTGCCAAAATGAAATTGCAATGAAATCCTGGTTCTTTACTTCTGCCTGCCCACTTGTATTTATATGTGCCATATAAATACACCAGGTACTGTGTACCTACTGTAATGGTTAAAATAAGAAAACTGGTCTTAGATATGGCTTGATGGTTTAGTTTCTATAGATTAGACTCATCTTGTACTTTGTACTTTCAATTGAATTTCAACATGAGTGTATGTATGTGTGTATATATATACATTTATTAATTGTATATATGTATGTGTGTATATACAATTTTGCTTATACACCTATGCTCACCCCTTCCCTATTTGTAGATAAGCACAAGCTCCTGGACTGTATTCTTATTCACCTTTCCATCTCTGTATCTTCATTTTATCATGTTCTGAAGCAGAGCAGGACTCGAGTTTAGGAGAAAACATAAAGTTGGCCTGTGACAGTGATAGTTTCCTCTCTGACAGATTGATGAAGCAAAAGTGAGCTTTGTAACTGGTTTCCGGTACCTCGCTTCACATGGTATTTCTCTAGGAATAATGCAAGGAGACTGTCATAAATGTCATGTTATAGGCGAATGGGGCACTCCTGCCATATCAGCAAACTTGAGAGGCTGAGGCAGGAGGATCTCAAGTTTCAGGCCAGCCTTTGCAATTTAGCAAGATCCTGTCTCAGAACAAATAAAAAGGGCTGGAGATATTCTGTGCATGATGGCCTACGTTTAATCTCGGGTATAGTAACAACAAAAAGAAACACAGGTCAGCTTACTACCTGTTGCTATTTGCATATAAGTGTATCCTTGAAAACTCATGTATTGGAAACATGATATCCAAAGTAGCTAAGTTCAGAGGTGAATGATTAGATTGTGAGATTAATCCATTTGATGGTTTGGTAATTTGAATGGATTACTGTGTGATCGCTGTAGGCAGATTGGGCATGGATGGGGGAGGTATTTCTTGGGCATGTGCCCTTGGAAATTACATTTTGTCCCTAGCCGTCCTCCACCACACTCTTCTGCCATGATATTCTGCCTCACCTCAGGCCCAGAGCAATGGAATTAACCCACCACGGACTAAGACCTCTAAAACCATGAGCCAAAATAAACTTGTTCTCTTCTAAATTACTCTTGTCAGGCATTTTGATCACAAAGTCTAAAAGCTGACAAACACTCTATCCATTGGGTCAGGCCAATGGGATTACACATCTCATGGTCAACTTGAAATATTTTGTGACCTTGAATTAAAATTTGAAATTGGAAATATAACATACTGAGCAAGGAGCAAATTATTAGAGATTAGACTGAATCAGGGAAACATCATCTGTTCCTAGGATGGTATGGCAATCTGTGCACCCTTATGCAAAGTCCTGCAGGCCTCACTAGTACGTGTGTGTGTGCATGCACACTTGTGCAAACTGATTCTTCTCATTGTCCTTGCCCAGCCACTCGTTTGCATCTGGCCTAAATATCCTTTGAAGACCAACAGAATAGAAAATGTACTGCTTTCTCTTGTCAGTATAATGCAGTATCTAGAAGTTTGGATGTGAAAGTAGCACAACTCTGAAGGGCATATTGAATAAACAAATGACCATAATTAATTGAATCAACAATCATAGACAATCCACACCTGTAATTCCAGCAGGCTGAGGCAGGAGGATCACAAGCTCAAAGTCAGCCTCAGCAACTTAGTGAGGTCCTAAGCAACTTAGCAAGGCCTTGTCTCTAAATAACAAATAAAAAGGGGCTGGGAATGTTGCTCAATGGTTGAGCACCACTGGGATCAATTCCCAGTAACCCTTCCCCGCCACAAAAAAGAAAAGAAAAGAAAAGAAAAAGCTATCATAGATAAAGTTGAGTTCTTTATGGTTGCAAGAAAAATCAGAATTCTGGATTTTTCATCAAATTTGTATAATTCTTGGCTGTTTTGGACATTGCTTAATTTGTTTAATTCTATTTTAAAAAAATATTTCTAAATTTTGTTTCTTTTTGCTGAATTCATTCTCCCCACAATCGTTTATTTTAATTTAGTAATGTAGGCTTCAATCTTTGGCAAAGGCCTTTACATTTCCTGCTCTTTTTCTGATAGTGTGGGGAAGCACACTAGCTAAATTGCCACGATGCACTTTTATTTTAAACTCTGTTCTTCTGACGGGAAACGTCGCAATGTTGAAATTCTGAGATCGTTCTTGGCATAACATTTTCACTCTACCCAAAATGGTTTTGCCATGTTTATTATGCTTATCAGATGACAGACAAGAGTATATTGTTTCTCATATTGAACATCAAAAGAAACAAAAAAGCAAAATCTGTCCACAGAGGCTGGAATACTCGGGATGTGACCACAACCGGTCACATTAGCTCCATTGAATTAATAAGACTGGTGAATCTTAGTAACATCCTGCCTGATGTGCTGTGTTTGAAGAATATTGAAGAACCTGTTTTTTTTTTCCCTTCAAAATATTGGCTGCCTCTCCCGTGCACATACATGCATTAATAGAGCTGTACACAGAATCACGAGCTTTTGATGCTCATTCACTTCCTCATAAGACCTCGTTGCTGTAAGACCTTCAGATGTGACGAAAGCATGCGCAGGTACTACTGCATTTCAGATGCGACTTGAATGTGCCATCAAAGGGGCCACGTTTGGAGCTTGGTGTCAGGATGGCAGTGCTGAGTGGTGGTTGGAACTTCAACAGGTGGAACTTTGTGGGAGGTACTTAAGTGATTAGGGGACCTGCCTTCAGAAGAGACTATAGTGGTTCCCTTGGAAGTTCTGAGTGCTCAAGAGTGAGTTATTATTAGCAAATCAATTCTGGAACCACTGTCTGGCTTCCTGCCTGGTGATATGATCTCTTGCTCCTGCATGTGATCCCACTATTTATTGTGTTGGCATCTGACACGAAGTTCTCACCAGAGCTGAGCTGATGCTAACACCATGCCTGGAATCTCCAGAACTATGAGCTAAATGAACCTCTTTGCTTTATAAAGTTAGCCTGCCTCAGTGTTTCATTACAGAAGTGAGAAATGGACTAACATAGATGCTTTTGGCTCTTCTTTTTGTCATAACCTGTTAGAATTTCCACTTACACCCTGTGCTAATGTAGGTGTGGCCATGATATGAATAATATTAACTTTGATTTACAAAAGGTAGGTTTTGCATTGTATAAGATGCTATCTAAGCTGCCTTCGACCACATCTTCAGCATTGCTAACACTGGAATTCTCTTGCATTGAAACTGTCTTTAATAAATTTTTATGCACATCAGACATTCTAATCTTAATTTACTGTGCAAGTTGAATAAAGATTGCTCTCGTTCATAAAATCCTCAATTTTAAAGATCTTTGTTGTTCAAATAATTTGATTTGGAATCTGTACTCTTTAGTAAGAAACCTAAAGGGAAGTCTATAGATATTTCTTGTTCCTTAACTTTGTTGGCAGTTTCTAACACCAAAAGTTTTCCCGAGCATAGAAAAATGTACTTATCATGCCTGATAAATCATAAACTCTGTTCTGAAGAAACTAAATATTTCCATCATAATTTCAAGCAGTCTCTTTGTCCTTGGTGTTTACTTACACCAAGCATAGCCATGGTCGGCCATGCATATGTCACAAAAACACTAGCTCTAAAATTGCAATGTTTCCAGTGAATTTTACTCCTCATATTTTCTGGAGCTGTTTTCTAATTGGACACTCCTTAAATTGTAAGATATCCTTCTCCCCAGCTGAATTTGTGCTGTGGAATCCATCTGCATGGTGATAGAACATATTATAACAGTACAAACCAATCCCAGAAAAACCAAAACAGAGGATTCTTTAAAACCTTGAGAACCACCTTAAATAGTTTCCCTTCAAAAATTAAACTTTTCTTGATTCATGTTTTCATGAAACAGGATGTGTATTCCATCAGTTTCAATCCCGCCTTAGGCCCTGGTTTACAGACACTTCACCTTCTGCATTTTCCCATCACATAAATTAATTATCAGGATGATGTCATGTTCCATTGTCTCTTGCAATACTTTCATTAGCACTAAACCCTGACTCTCCTGGCAAGCGATGAGAAATCATCATGGAAAAGTAAGACATCCACTTTTTTTTTTTTTTTTTTGGTGATGAGGATTGAACTCAGGGGCACTCAACCACGGAGCCACATCCCCAGCCCTATTTTGTGTTTTATGTAGAGACAGGGTCTCACTGAGTTGCTTAGTGCCTCGCCGTTGCTGAGGCTGGCTTTGAACTCGCCATTCTCCTGTCTCAGTCTCCCTAAGTGCTGGGATTATAGGCGTGCACCACCACACCCGACTGGACATCCACTTTCATTTGAAAAAGGTTTTCATGTGAAAAAGTAGGAAAAAAATAAACTTCAAGCAATCAAGGTTGAAATATTCATCAATGAGAGGCAAGTACAAAATTATGTGTAGAAAACTGATGAAAATCTTTGCAATTATCAACAGGAACAGCAACGTGTGTGCAAGTCAAGGAAGAGATGACTAGGTTGTGGTATTACAAGCTCAGTTTCACCTAAAGACTCAATCTCCTTTGCTTTCAGTTTCAAAATAGAAAAAAAAATCATTTTATGAGGTTTTATGAAAACAATGTGTATATTTGATAGCATCTAAACCAAAAAAGTAAAACCATAACATATTGATTACTTATATGGAAAACTTTACTTTGTCTCCTCCATTTTACTGTGTTTCTGCCCTCTGAAAAGTTGACAGGTATCCTGTCCCTCCTAACAATTTCTAACAACACCTCAAAGTTTTTTAGTCCTAGAAAAATTTGCATATCTTGCCTTCAAAGCATAAACTGTCTCTTAAAAAATTAAATATCTCCAATATGAATTCCAGTGTCGTTGTCTGACCCAAAGTTAATGGAGTAGACATCAAGACATACTTATATCAGACATACTTATGCCACACAAATTGCTCATGGCCACCATGACATGCCTGTGCCTTGTTCTAATGTCAGACGCGACCACCTCCAGGTAACTCTCCTGGATACTCTGCTACCCAACCCCCAGGAAGACGCACTCAGAAGAGACAGAGGGAGGATCTGATTTCCTCAGCTTCACGTTCCTAGAACCCCAATCTAGATTTTCATAGAACTATGCGCAACAAAAATACTTTCAACACAATGGCAAATCCAGACTTTTGAAGTGGACTGAACTGCACTGGAATTTAAAATCTAAAAATGGCAAGAAGATGATAGAATCAGAGAAGGAGAACTTGACAGAACATGGTTGAAGCAACAGTTGACAATGATACATTCCTTGCTGTAGATCCTCAAGGAACCAGGCCCCTATATCAAATCATGTTTGGGGCTGTATCTGCTATATGTCTGGGGAAACTTCCGAGTCTCACGTTGTGTTTTGTGAGGTTAATCTAGTGGGGTTGACTATGGGAGGAAACCTGAGGCTGTTGGCCCTTGAAGCTTTTGGGGCCCTCAAGACCAAAGGCCATTGGTATGGTTGATGAGGGCCACCTCTACCTACAAGACTTTGTTGCTTTGGATGGCATTGAGCAGCAAGGTGGAAAGGCCACAGAATTTGTACGAGGCTCTGGAATTGTTCTTTAGAGACTGTGACACCAGGCTAAGGGCTGGGTAATTCTAAGGGGTAGTATGTTAGTCTTCCCCAGCAAAAAGGAACGAAAACTGTCAATTTTAAAGTTCCATTTAACATCTCTCTGGAGCCCTATCACGATGAGATTTTATTAGTGAATCCAGTTTGTCTGAGATGAAAGGTGATTTGAGAATGACCTTTTTCAAAGACCTGAGTAAATCCTTGCTGGACTTGAGCTGTCTAGGAGAGTTCACCATGTTTAATATCTACATTTCTAACTTTTTTCCCTTTATTTTCTTCCTGACCATGATTAGGATTAGAAAATATGGCTTGAAGCTGGGTGCAATGGCACACGCCTGTAATCCCAGTAGCTTGCGAGGCTGAGACAGGAAGATCATGAGTTCAAAGCCAGCCTCAGCAAAAGCAAGGTGCTAAGCAACTGGGTGAGACCCTGTTTCTAAATAAAATACAAAATAGGGCTGGGGGTGTGGCTCAGTGGTTTAGTGCCCCTGAGTTCAATCCCTGGTACCCACCCCTGCAAAAAAAAAAGAAAAGAAAATATGGCTTGAGTTTGATAAATGAACTTATACATTGTATTGAATTTTGCTTTATGTTCAAGCCCCAAAGGTGCGGGATGGCATTGGTCTATGTTCCCACAAATCATCAGACCCACTGGCTCCTCTGCTGCTGTTCCACTCCTAACCCTTGCTCTGGCCCAGACCTCCAGGCACATATGCAAATCCCTATGCTGGGAAGAGTACAGCTCAGTTGCTAACACTGGATTGTGCCATGGTGATTTCTACAAGTAGAACCTGAGAGAATGACCTATTTTTGGTGAACATTTATACTTAACTGTAATTATTTTTCATTTAAAGTTATTATCTCAGTTGCTTGTTTTGGTTGACTAACCCTTATATATTTATCTCCTCCCATCCCACCCACAGAATCACTTCCACATAAGCAAAGAAGCATTACATTTTGGGTATGATAATTGGTAATTATAGGATTCCTTTCTCTGGCTCCCCAAGTGCTTTCAACCTGGCACTGGGGGCCAGGCATGCACCAGTCAGATGCAGGCACTGTACATTGTTTGGCCATCCATATCCTTCTAAGAAAAAATTCCTGCATAGACAGCGCCACCTTTTCTCCCCCTGCAGACACAAAGCTCTCTGCCCCAGGTTGGAAATACAACAAGAGCCCCTCCGTCCAACTGCGGAGCTCTCGGTTGGACTTTATTTAGAAATGAATACTCCAGGACACTGAGGAAATCATTTAAAATAGGGACTGTAAAATCTTGGCTGAGGTTCGATGTCTGTTTCAGAAAGTTCTGATGGATCTGGGGTCAGCACGGAGTCATCAAGAGGGTCTCAGGCAAGTTGTGTTGTGGTCAGTAGGACTGTCCCTTCTTTCTTCATCTTTTGGGGTACAAGGGGATGGGCTGCCTGGTCATTGTCCTATCCATTCCTTAGAGTTCTTCTTACAAATTTCTCTGCTAAATTCCCTGCCCAGTCCCTCACTGCCAGGTCCTCTGTTTTCTTTCATCTAGGTTCAGTCCATTCAAATCTAAGACCACGAAGGGCAGTCTTTCTGTAACAAAATGCTTTCGTCTTCCCCATAAAGGAAGTTACTGCCAAGTAACTCCAAGTTACTCCACTTGCTCAGGTCCTGCAAAATGACCCTTGCACCTTACAAGAGGACGCAAATAGGCACACACACAACGGACTGGACTCCACTCACTGCTATCTGTGCCCTGGCTATAGCTGGTCGGCTGAGGACAGAAGCATGCACTGAAGCAACACCCTCCACCCCCTGGAAGCCTAACTTGGTGATTCACAAGTGTGGAGAGTGGAGATAATGCATGTATGGTGAGAAGTACCTACTGGGAAACCGTGGATACTTGATCTGTGGGCATTAGCACAGGCAGTCTGGGGAATGAGGTTTCATGTGGGCAGCAGCTCCCAGGGCACAGCTGTTGACCCTGACCCCAGAGGACCATGCTGGTGCCTGGCTGGGTGGACGCTGCCCAAGCAATGCCAGCAAGTCCCAATGCTGGGCATGCTAACCACACCATTTGGAAAGAACTTTCCAAGTTTCCATTACTCAGTGTTTCTGAAGGTAGCTTAAAATAACAGTCCATGCTTAAGCTAGGAGTCCAGACAGCTGGGTTTAGTTCTGTTGACTTTCATTCAATTAGCGTCATCTCTTCAGGCTTGCAATGTTTCACTCTTAAAAGTGGATAACGCTAATAATTTATGCAATGACTCTCCTGAGGTTGGGTGGAGAACGGAGTAAGATAGAAGAAGGGGAATATGTTCAGATGGGAAGGCGCTACAAAACTAGTTGGATTTCAAAAACTGTGTTCTGCGATCTGTATTTGTTCAAGATAAAAAAAAATTAACTAAAGTTTTTTAGACTTTAATATGATAGTTAAAGAATGAAGACAGATTATTTGAGAGAGAAAATTGTTTATAAATTGTTTATAAATCTCCTCTTTTTTCTTTTGCTGTTAAAATTATTAAACTAAGCATTTAAAATGAGAAAAGGCACAAACATTTTTTTTTCTTATTTTCCTGTTGTTTTAGTTTGAGGAGGAAATGGAAACTTCCAAAATGATTCATTATATATCTTTTGCGCCCAAATCTCTAGGATTCACAATTGACGATAAGATTTTTTCATGTTTTTTTATTTTTTTGAATTGGGGATTGAACTCAGGGGTACTCGACCACTGAGCCACACCCCCAGCCCTATTTTGTATTTTATTTAGAGATAATGTCTCATTGAGTTGCTTAGTGCTTCACTTCTGCTGAAGCTGGCTTTGAAGTCAAGATCCTCCTGCCTCAGCCTCCTTAGCCGCTGGGATTACAGGTGTGTGCCACCACTTCCAGCTTGACTATGAGATTTTAAAATTACTATAATGTCTTTACATTGGAGTTTTTAGCTTAAGAAAAAAGTTTCCTTTAAGTAACAGCTGAAAAGTTTACCCATTAGAGCTGCTAAAGTTTTAATTCAGGCTGAAAACACATGCTAGAGTTCTAGATATGACAACTTTATTTGCAAAATTTCGTCAATAAATATTTTGCCTTACAAAATACCATAGATTTCAAAGATTTTTCCTTTTAGGGTATAAAACAAAATTAGTCCTCAAGGATTACTACCAATAGCATTTTCAATACACATATAACTTATCAGATTAGAATTCTACCTGAACTAAAATTATTGATGTACAAAAAAACAGCTGGACTGATATTAAAATAGCTAAATTACAGTTTTATTGAAATTATTGTAAACACAACTCAAAATCCATGTATCTAGTAGGAATTCAATTGAGAACAATTAAAATATGTTTCCCATTTTGGTAAACATGAGTTGACGTCTATGTTCTCTTAAATTATGAAAATTACAGCAGCTTTTCTCTGAAGAATATGTTTTCGTGTAGGCTATCTCATTTGTTACCATAATGTCCCTGAAAGGGACAGTTGTAACAGCCTTCAATTTACAGATGAGGAAAGTAAGGCACAGATGGCCACCCTTGCCTGCAGTAGGGTTGGGTGGCCATGCTGGCTGGCTTCCATTCGGGCTTTTATGATGTGAGTGTTGGATTTTTTGCTCCAGCAGGATGGTGGGGTAAGCAGAATATGTTGCTCAATCCCCATCTTTCTTCCTCATTTCAGAAACACAGAGAGTAAGTCAGCTTTTACCAGGCCAGTTCTAGTTATGACACAGTTTCCCACGCCTGTTCCAGTTACAATGTGAGGACACGCCATCACATCCTGCCATTTGTCCCACAGTAGGATTATGGATGGATGAATCAGTAGCCAAGTTCTCTTGATCCTAAAAACAGGATCGGATTCAGTCTACATTTTGGAATGGTCACTGAGACCTAAATCTCCCTCAACATATGATCTGTCTCAAATTGCCCCTTTTATTCAGTGAAAATATCATTTAAGGCATGGATTGCAAAGAGCTTTAAGTGTATATGCTCGCTCTGATGATGGCAAGGGACTGTGGTGTCCTGGTAAAGGATTCTGAAGTCTGGGCAGGACTCAGTGTGCATCAGTGGTGCGATCCCTCTGCCTCCCTCTGGGATTTATACAGGGTAGCAGGCCAGAAAGATATGGTGACAGATATATGTGTCAGTCACAATGAGCTACTTTGAAACCTGGTGGTTTAAAAATACAATCATTTATTTGCTTGTGATTCTGGATTTTGAATTGGGTTTAGATAGGCATTTCTGGTCTTGACCTGGGATTGCTCAATCAGCTCCTTCCAACAGGGTCTTGCCTGAGGCAGGGGATTCAATCTGGCCTCACACCAGTGCCTGGAAATTAGCTGAAATCATCTGCTGGAGCTCCTTGGTTCTCCTCCCGTGACCTCTTCTGTGGAATAGTCTGATTTATTCATTTTTACTACAATGGTATTATCCCCAAGGCAAGGCTCAATGTAGGAGGCTTCATCAGGTCTTTGCTAATTACCACATTGGCTATGACCACTGGCCGAGCAAGTCACAAAGTCATGTCCGTGAATACTGGAAGGCATAGATCATTGGGTCCCATATCTGTAAGGATTCCCACAGCAAGCAATCAGCGGCTGCTGCTGGTACGCAGAGGGTGACGCCTAGAGGTTTGAGAAGCTGGGTTCTGACTGGCACTGACATAAACTAGATCTTTGAACCCACAGTTTCACTTTCTTTCCCAGGAAAATAAAAGGCCAACATCACCATTGCTCATCTAGCAATCAAGGGATTATTTTTTCATGCAATAGTTCAAAAGCTGTGTACAAGAGAAACTTTCATGGAAATAGTCCACAAATATTCCGTACACATATTAATTATGAATTGTTTTATACAGAAACAAAAGAGCAATTGTCAATTTCTCGATTTGTGGGAGTTGAAGGCTTTAATGGAGGACAATGAACCTTCTACAGCGAACAATAACAACCACCACAAAACCTAGAACGCTGGAGGGATTTTGTAAATATTTTCTTGACAACCATTGTTCTAGGGCTTCGTAGAAGGAATCGTGTCACTGGAAAAAAAATCACAGACCATTTTATGAGGATCATAGGAGAAGAGAGCATGGAGTCCAATTTTTTGATTTACAAAAGTAGGACTTTTTATTACAGAAAGTTTAGAGGAAAGAGAAACATGAGAAAGATCCCTCACTTTTACCACGCTTACACACAGACACACGTCCACGTTTTTTAAATGTAGTTTTGAACATTATTTTGTTATGAACAATAGATAGTGAACATTTCTATAAAATTAAATAGTTTTATTGCTTTCCACTTAACTGACTTCATTACATTCCAACTAATGTTATGTACCATAAATAATTTAACTGGCTATTGATGAATATTTAGGTTATTTATTTTCCTGTCTTAAAAAATGCTGCAATAAAAATTCCTGCAGGCAAATCTTTGCTAACAATTTCTTAAGATAGATTCCTAAAGATAAAATAATTAAATCAAAGAGCATGGAAGCCCATATTTAAAACATTTTAATAGAATACACATAGTGCCAAACTGCCTACTTGGAAAATTGGAGCTGATTTATGGTTTTATTACTGTACGAGTCACATTATTGTGAACCCATACCAGTGTGGATTTATATGACAACTGGAGTTTGTCCTTTTCAGCTTAAGGTTCAAAAAAAAATCCCGATAATTGATTTTAATTTGCACTTTTTAAATTACAAAACAAAACTCCTCTATCTTTGTTGGAAATTTGCTTAATTTCTGTGGATTATCTATTCTGAATTCTTGCCTTGTTTTTCTTACTGCACTTTGTTTTCTAAGACATGTAAGCTCCCTTTATATGTGTAATAAGCAGTTATTTGCTACATCACAATATTTTTTACATTTTTTTCATCTTTTCATTTTGTCACTTTTCACATATTTAATCTTGTTTTTCCTTTTATGGCTTGTTTTTGGCATCATGCATGGAACTTTTCCCAAAAAAGTAGTATCTAAAATTTACATTTATTTTATTATGGAAGTTTTATTGTTTTAATTTTTTCTATTTGTTGGGTCACCTATGTAGAATTTCTTTTGGTGTTTGGGGCGTGCCGATGTCTAGCCTGAATGTTTGCGTGTGTTTGAGTATACAGAGCTTTATCTGCCCTCACAACTGGTTATTTGGTTGAACCAGTAACATCTAGAGAACAGGTTAATTAATAAATAGAATTAATATAATCAGAGAATCAGCATAGACCATGTAGTCATGAGAAATCTAATAAAAATATACATGTGGGTAAATAGTGTACAAAATGAATTTAGGGGCAGCTCATGTGAACTGCCTCCTTTTTTTTTCTTTTTTTTTTTGGTTTTGGGGTTTTTGTTTTGTTTTGTTCTGTTTTGTTTTGTTGGTGCTGGGGATTGAACCCAAGGGTACTCAACCACTGAATCATATCCTCATTTTATATTTTATTTAGAGACAAGCTCTCACTAATTTGCTTAGGACCTTGCTAAGCAAATTGTACTGGCAAGGCTGGCATTGTACTCGTGATCCTCCTGCTTCGGCCTCCTGAGCCGCTGGGATTACAGGTGTGCGCCACTGCGCCCAGCAACTGGCCCCTTCTTATAAGTAGGTTTAGAAAATAAGGTTGTAAAAGGATGAGATGATAAAATTCAGATGGTGTGAGATATACTTGCAGCTATAAACTTGAGGCTTTTCTCCTTCAGAAATTGGTAATTTGAGGCAACAGGCCATTGCCCAGGTGATGAGACCCAGGCTGCAGCAGGTGGAGGACTCCGGCCTGCCCCTTGGGCCTGTGGGGACTCCATGGAGGCTGAACTTCTGTGTCTCCATCTCAGGGTGTAAATGCTCCCAGAGGCCCCAGGACAGAGTGCACTTCCACCCCATCTCACGGCTTCTAGAGCTCCAGTGATGTTCTCTTCACCAAAGCCTGGGTTTTTTTCCCCCCAGGGTTACAGCCGGAGGTCCTTGTCCTCATCCTGCTGCTCTGCCCTTGAAGTTGCCCCCTCGTACTCAGGGATGATGGGAGGAACCCGCACCACAGTTGTATCCTTTCTGCAATTCCCCAGGCTCCACATCCTTTTGCTCTTAACGGAGGATCTAGAACTTTTTTTTTTGGTACCGGGGATTGAACTCAGGGGTACTTGACCACTGAGCCACATCCTCAGCCCTATTTTGTGTTTTATGTAGAGACAGGGTCTCACTGAGTTGCTTAGCGCCTCGCCGTTTATGAGGCTGGCTTTGAACTGGCGATTCTCCTGTCTCAGCCTCCCAAAGTGCTGGGATTACAGGCGTGCGCCATCACGCTCGGCAAGAACATTTTCATGGAAGATTAGAAATGAGGAATGCAGCCAGAACCTGGAGATTGTGTAGTATTTCACACACTGATTGCAAACCCCACAGCCTAGTCGATAAGACTAAAAGTTGAGTGGACTCTGAAGTCACTTGAATCAGACTGGGTTCAAGATACATTTTTGTCAGACATTTGCTGTGCAACCTCCAGCTGGTTACTCAACTTCTCTGAGCCTCAGTTTACTAATTTATTCAATGAGAATATTAAAAGGATCTACCTGGGGCAGATAGTGCTCTGCTAAGAGAAACAGAGTTCGTCCAGGTATTGAGGAATAAGATGCTCAGGGTGGGTGATGAGACATGATAGGATGGAGTCAATTGTAGCAATTCCATTCGCTTTTGCCTGGGGTTGGTTACAAGATGACCACGTCACTCTGTCTGCCTAATGGTTCCACGGAAGAGTCTGTTGAGGGTTTCTTTAAAAAAGAAAAAAGAAAAAAAAAATTAAAAACCTGTTTCTTTCTGAAACAGAAATGAAGTGCACCTAGAAACAACTACCTCTCTCCCTGCTTGTGTTAAAGTGGTGATGCCTGGGTTTTGGCAGCCATCTTGTAAGCATGAGGGTAAAGTGGAGAGCTGCCCTGTGATCCAATGAATGGTGGATCTCGTGAATGAATGGTCTCCTTGGACCTGCCTCATTCACAAGTTTGTTTTCATAAAGGAAGAAGAGAGCTGAGTTCCCTGCGAGTTCTCAGAACTTGTTAACTGGCAGTGCTATCACCATGACAATTATTATAATGTTTTGGATATTTGGTGCCTACAAGGCTCTACACTGGGTTTAAAAAGTACCAGGAACTCGAGCAGATGGGAGGACCTGCCCAAGACTATTTTTAATAAGTGGAATTAAAATCTCCAGGCAACCGTGGCTGGGTGGACTTGTCTTCCATGTTGAATAAAGACGAAGCCGAGGAGTCATACAGACAGTTCTTTTGACTCCATCTGTGGGGTAAGGTGGAATTAGTCTACACTACATTTAGACCTGAACCCCCAGAAGCCGGGGGCTTGCTACCTCAGAGGCCAGGCTGGCTCCCTGTCCAATCTAACAGCATTACCAGGTTTTTGAAAAATATTTTTATTTCAAGATTTGGAGTTTTGACCGTTCAGCTACTGAAAGATCAAAGGGTGAAGATTAGACATTTTGTTTTTTCAAAAATATATTACTGTGTTTGGCTACAGATATGAGGGACTCACAGACTACCTTAGGAATCTGGCTGTTGGTGGCAGGATCTGTTAAGCTCCAAAATCTTTTGAAGGAGGAGCTATCTGTGAACAAACTCCTGAAGAAGACACAAATGAGAAGAAATAACTTTGACACTGCGTCAGCTCTTGGCAGGTGGGAAGCTTCCCTTGTATCTGCAGATGGGACTCTCCCTGCTGAAACCCTGAGGCTGTGTCCTCAGGCAAGCTCTCACTGTCCACCTGCACTGTGTCCAGGAGAGTCACAGCCACATGGCTTCCGTCTTAGCACTCACCAAGTTCCACTCTGTTTCTTTTTGCCTTACTTAGATTTATTTCGTTTCGGTCTTCACAGAGTTCCTGTGTTTTTAGTGCAACTACTCTGTCCTGTTTGGGTTCCTGTAGTTTGCTTCTTTATAAACCCAATTCTTTATCCATCATGTGTTACTGTAGTTTATTCATTTGGACAGTCAGGTCCACCAGGGGTCGTCTTGAAGTATCAAGTTCCTATCCTCTCAGGGCAGCCTGCTTAGTCCTATATTTTGAAGTCATTCTGATCAAGAACTTTCCCATTAGGATCAAGCTCATCTCTTCTAGGATGGAAAGAGAGGGAGGGGATATGCCCAGTTAATTTTGTGTTAGAATGCTTTTCCTTTTTTTTTTTTTTCTTCACCTTCTCTTTGAAATTTTCAGAGGCCATTGATGAGTTTTCTCAAGATTTGTTGATTTGTGCTGCTGGGCTATCATTCTGGTTTTATGTACACCATGGAATATTACTCAGGCATAAAGAAAAATGAAATTATGATATTTGCCAATAAGTGGATGGAACTGGAGACTATCATGCTAAGTGAAATAAACCAATCCCCGAACTGAAAGGCTGAATGTTCTTTCTGATATGCGGATGCTAACACAATAAGCAAAGGGGGCGGAGAATAGATGTTCACTGGATTAGACAAAGGTAAATGAAAGGAAGGGAGGGGACATGGGAATAGGAAAGACAGTAGAAGGAATCGGATGTAACTTCCTATGTTCAAATATGAATACACAACATCATGTACAACATCATGTACAACCATAAGAACGGGAGGTACTCGATGTATATATTGTCAAAATACACTCTGCTGTCATGTGTATCTATGAAGAACAAATAAAAACATCAATTTGAGACGAGTTAATACAATAAGAGCAAACCATGTGTAGGCAGTGTAAGAGAAGATGTTGCTATGGGAAAAAAGATGTGTCTGGAGATGAGATGTAGCTTGGAGGTAGGTAACATTATTAGTTAAAGAACCAGATTTGGATGTGAAAGAGGGAGAGAAGAAAGGAGGTTTGGGGAGCCGGGTCCCTAGCTGTGCCAGGTGATGAGGTGAAAGCCATTAGAACAGCTTCAGAGTTCAGGGCACAGCTGACCAAGAGCCTTCACCTTCTGCTGGAGGTGAGGGAAAAGGAGATGACACTGCAGAGTTCTGACGCAGGGGACAGGTGTGCCTGAGGGGGTCAGTCTGCCCAAACACACCCACGAGAAACCTGAGCCGTAATCCCTTATGTGACTCATCTTGGCCACATGTTGAGTGTTGGAACTGAGATAAATCCACAGCTGGGGCCCTTTCACGGGACCTGTTCATCATTCTGTGTGACGTGACTGTCACTCTCCTATGTACAAGTGAGGACTTGAAAAATTCTCCATGGTCCTTTTTCTGAAGTCTATGTTCAAAACACCCCATTTCTAGTACAGTAGTCACCCCTAGACACAGGGAATACAGTTCAGGGCTCCCCATGGACAGTCCCAAAGACTCTGCATGCACTGAGCTTTTTCCTATATGTACGCATCCATGGTAAAGCTTGATTTGTAAAGAAGACACAGTAAGAGATCAATAACAAGATCAAGTGATAAAGTAGAACCATTATGGCAACATAATGCAATAAAAGTTACGTGAATGAAAGCTCTCTCATTGTGTTGTATTGTATTTACTTTCCTTGTTTTTCAGGAACTAAGTATTTTTTGTTTGTTTTGTTTCTACTTTTAAGTAGTTCATTTTAGGTAAACCCAATATTAGGGTTCACTTTGACATAATTATAAAAGCATGCCATATAGTTTGCTCTAATTCATTCCCCCTTCTCTCCTCTCCCCACACCCTGTTCCCTTTCCTCTACCCTATAGATCTTTATTCTATTTATTTATAATTTTTAAAAATTACTGCCCATAGATGTACATGATGGTGAGATTCATTGTGATAGACTCATAGATGGACACAGGAAAGTTAGGTCAGATTCATTCCACTGTCCTCCCTTTTTCCACTTCATCTTCCTCGCCCTAAGACTCTTTCTTCTACTCCACTTATCTTTCCTTTATTTTCATAGAATTCTCCTCCTTTTCTCTTCGTTTCTTTCTTCCTACTCCCCTTATTTTAGTTTAACTTCCATGTATGAGACAAAATATTTGACCTTTGACTTTCTGGGTCTGGCTTATTTAACACAGCATCAGGGTCTCCAGTTCCATCCATTTACTGGCAAATGGCATAATTTTTTTCTTCCTGATGGCTGAGTAATATCCCATTGCGCATATCTATAACCACATGTTTTTTTATCCATTCCTTCATTGAAGGGCACCTAGGTTGGTTCATAGCTTGGCTATAGTGAATTGTGCTGCTATCAACACTGGTGTGGCTATATCTCTATAGTATGTTGATCTTAAGTCTTTTGGACATATGTTGAGGAGTGCTATAGCTGATTCATATGGTGGTTCCATTTCTAGTATTCTGAGGAATCTCCATACTGCTTTCTAGAGTGGTTGCACTAATTTTCAGTCCCACCAACAATGTATAAGTATGCCTTTTCTCCCACATTCTCGTCAACACTTATTATTATTTAGTATTAGTATTCTTGATAATTGCCATTCTGATTGCAGCATACTCACCTTTTTTGAGATTATGAGATTATTCCATGCCTATGTGAGAACAGAGGTGAGAAGAATGACACAGGTATTATGACACAGTATTAGGCTACCACAGAAGGGTTACCTAAACACAAGTGCTATGATACTGGACTAGTCATTCTGATAACCAAGCCAGCTGCCAAATGAGTAACTAAGGGGTGAATAGCATATACAGTGTGGACACACTGAAGGAAGAGAATGAGTCATGTCCCAGGTAGGATAGAGTGGGATAGCAAAAAGTTTATTTATGCTTCTGAGAATGATGTGTAATTCCAAACCTATGAATTACTTATTTCTGGAATTTTCCAGTAAACATATTTGGACTGTGGTTGACTGAGGATAACTGAAACCACAAAAAGAAAAATTGCAGATAAGGAGGGAACTATTATACTAGGACCACAGAAGGTAGAAATACAACTGAAAGGCAAAGAGTAAAGTTGTTTGACAACATTTAATGGTGTATCCATAAAAATTGTTCAGTTTATTATCTATATGTAAAACTTAACAATTGATAAAGAAGTTAGAATGGCCACATGCTTTACAAAGTACTTTCTCAGCAACAATAGCCTGGCAAAATCCAGAATTTCTGAAATATTCAAAATATTTCAGATCTAATTTCTGATTCAGCCAATTTAGCACACTGAGAGTATTTGGTACTATATTAATAAGTATTAGCTAAATAGTTTTTAAGCAGTTTATTTTTACCTTATAGAGGAAAGTTATATTTCTTTAGCTGTTATCTTAGGGACCACGATAAATTGCTATCAAATTCAGCCAGCCAGCCAGACACAATAGTGTACACCTGTAATCCAAGCAGCTCAGGAGGCTGAGACAGGAGTATTGCAAGTTCAAAGCCAGTTTCAGCAACCTAGTGAGGCCCCGAGCAAGTTAGCAAGACCCTGTTTAAAAATAAAAATAAAAAGGCTGGGAATGTGGCTCAGTGGTTAACCACCTATGGGTTCAATCTGCAGTAACAAAAAATAAAAAATAAAAAATTAAAAATTAAAAAAGGGAAAAGGAAGTAAATCTAACTTAAAAGAAATTCATGTAAAATGATATGGTCATTTATTTATCATAGTCATGATAAGATAGGCTCTGCCAATCTTATAAACACAATAATTTTGAAAATAAATGGAAATAATTTTTAAAATCTATACATAATTCCCCAATAGTAGCTTAATAACAAATTAATTACTTTTTCTGAGCAATACGCCTTCAATGTGTTCACGGGAGTAAAAGAGAGGGAGGAGGAGACAGAGTGGCTCTTTTGCCAGGAAGTGACACCTGCCACTTGTCTCTTTTGTTCAGAATCAATCCCTTAGTCAAAACTAGTTCCAGCCTCCCAGCTTGAGGGCAAGAGAGGGCAGAGATACAACAGGGCACCTGGGATATTTGGAGAGACTGGCTCTACTACCTGAATCGACCATTAACACTGAAGTTTCAAGAGTAGAAACAGAGACCGGGTCAAGTGGGGGGACTTGCTGGCTCAAATCTGTGGCCTTCAGTGGGATGGGTCCCCTCCTGCCATGGAAAGGGGACTTACCTGAGTTCAACAGAGGAAAGGGGTTGACCCATGAAACTGTAACTCAAATGTCCAGGTGGAGGGAGATTCCACTGTGAATTAGAAAACCAGGGGGGTGGCACATACCTGTCTTCTTCATGCACTTGCGGAGATGTGGTCCCAGGCAGCATCAAGCTTAATCTCTGCTTTACTCCAGAAGCGGCTGGCACATGGTATGTAAATGGAAAAAGGAAACCTCCACCTCCAAAAAGAACGAGGGATGTAGAAATAAAAAAATATGGTGAGTTCACCATATTGGAGGCCATTCAAGCAGCTGCCAGGCAACTATCAATAGTATTTTGAATGCATTTCTTCATTGTGTGAAGTGAATGACCTTTAGATATTTCTAGTTGTCTTTGTTAACATGTGGAGTCTCTTTGACTTGAAAATAGAAAGATAAAGAGGCATGAAGATGGAATAGAACGATGATTTCCTTCTCTCTCCCTTTCTCCTTCCCTCCTTTCCTTCCCCTTTTTTATTATGGTATAATTGTCAAAGGTGATTCTTACAATACATGCATACATTGTGTAATGTAGAAAACAAGCTAATTAGCACATTCACCACCTCACCTGCTTATTGTTATCATTGCAAGAACATTTAAGATTGACTTTCTTAGAAATTTTCAAGCATTATTAACTATAATCATTATCCCACACAATAGATTTCTAAAACTTATTCATTCCAATGGACACTCCCAATTCCCCATCTGCATTCCCCTAGCTTCTGGGAACCATCATTCTGCTCTCTGCTTCTGTAAGTTTACATGTTTTTTTCAGATTCCATATAATAACATATCATGCATCATCTGTCTTTCTGTGCCTGGCTTATTTTGCTTAGCACACTATCTTCCACATTGCTGTGTGTTGTTGTAATTGGTAGGATGCCCTTTTTAGAGCCATATAGTATTCCATTGTATGCTTCTACCACATTTCCTTCATCCATTCATCATGGTGAGCTTGCAGATGGCTGCTGTATCTTGGCTATTGTGCATAGTACTTCAATGAACATGGGAGAGGAGACATCTCTCTGACATGCTGATTTTATTTTCTTTAGATATACACCCAGAAGTGAGTTTGTTGGATCATATAATGATTCTATTTTTGCATGGTGTGTGTGTGTGTGTGTGTGTGTGTCTGTGGTGGGGATTGAACTCAGGGCCTCACCTATGCCAGGGAAACTCTACCTCTGAGCCACATCATACTCTCTATTTTAATTTTTTGAGAAAACTACTATTTTCCACAGTGGTTGAACTGATTTAAATCCACCATGCATAGTTCACAAGGATTCTTTTCCCCTCTTTCCTTACCAACTTATTATCTTTGTCTTTTTGAATTATCCTCTGCAGTAACAGTGTGAAGAGATAATGTGTTTTAATTTACGCTGATTTGATGACTGATGATATTGAGCATCTCTTCATATACTTGTTATCCATTTGTAAGTCTGCTCTTTGGAAATGCCTACTCAGGCCCTGGCCCTATTTTAAAATTTGTTCTTCATTCCTGAGTTCTTTATATAGTTTAGATATTAACCCATTCACATTCTCTGGATGAACTACTGATCTTACAAAGTCTTTTTGTTGTTGTTGTTGTTGAGAAAAAGAATGCCTGCATCCTTTTGTTCACACAGAAACATCTCAGATACCATTTCTTTATGATTCATACTTCTTGAAGGAAGGAACAGTACTTACATTATTTAAGTCGGAATACTCAAAACTCCTAATGAAAGATGTTGTGATTAATAAACTGACAATATTGATTGGGAGGTGAAAATCTCATACCCCTCCTATATTTAATGTAGCTTATCTATAAAACAGGAAAAAATAAAGGCACATAAGCTTTTATTTAGTTTTGTTCATTTATTCTGTGTATGGTCTCTGCTTTGGGGATCTGGTCAATTTGTATATATTTCATTTCTCCTAAATAAGTTAGTTACTTTTGTTGCTGTTGTTTTAGTTGGTATTTTATAGGAATGCTTATAATTGCATGTGTCTGTTGGTGAAAGAGAGTGTCAGTGCACCTCTCTAGTATTCTCAGATATTATCTGAAGTCTTTCATCATTATTAGTAAGGCCGGATCTGCTTTTACTTCCCTAAATGCTGGTGATCATTTCTTTTAGTCTGTAAACCTGGAATTCTGCAGGGTATTTAGAGCAATGTGTAGTGGTCTGTTGACTTGTATCTCTTGGTTTAAAATGTAAGAATGGAGTCAGAGCTGTGATTCTTGTAACTTCCTGGTAATCTAATGCCAGATAGATTTTTTTTTTTAATATTGACAAGATGTATCCAAAAGAATGCTCAGAAATTTGTTCAAAACTGGTAAGCCCCAAACAACAAATCTCTAGACTTCTATTTTCAACAAATCCAGATTATTCCGATACTATTTCATTTTTTCCCAACTGGGTTAGCCCTGTTCACCATCTCATATCAATTTACAATTTTGCTTTTTCTCCAAGGAAATGTCTAAGGATTTAGACAGACATATAACCATTCCTCTAATTAAGTCTTTTACATCTTTGAGAGGAAATTTGGGAGTAAATGTTATTTATTATTTTTCATATTACCAAGAGAAATAATATGATGGTGATATGAGAAATAACAATCATATTTTTATTGCAACTGAAAAATAAATTGGAATATATAGCTAAATTCATCTAAATACCATGGACACAATTGTGGGCACAAGATAATGTTCCTCAAATCCATTCAGACAAAAATATTAATTCTGCCAATCAGAATTAATATTCAATAAGTCACGTTCCATCTTCCCATCCTTAAGGATTTTACTGTTTACTGGGTAGAAACATTAGATTGCAATGAAGCTTATGCTGCTAATGCATAAGAGAGGATGTGCCTACATTTGATATCTACTTGCAGGGAAGAAATAGAAAAGAGAATTGAATTGTAAGTAATACACAGGAGTTTAAACATTGGACAAGGTAGGGAGAAAAGGATATTGCCAAGAGTACAACATGCACCTAGGTTTCAAGTTGTAAAGTTACATATTTATTCAAATCATTCAAAATTAATATGGAAGTATACACTATGATCAAGATTCTTGGCTGCTTATTTAGCCAGGGGAAGAAGAAGTTGCAAAAGACAAAAAAGGAGTGGAGAGAGGTAGAGAAGAGAGATGGGGAGCTGCTGGGGGAATCCAGGGAAGAGAGGGATTCCTTTTGGAGATGAGAGGTTCCTGCCCTAAGGTGGGAACCAGGTGGCCCCAAGAGGCAGCAACTGAGAAAAGCCAGCCAGTTCCCAGACCTTGTTGGGCGGGTGGGCGGGTCTTCACAGATACATTCAAGTAGCTTACGTTTTAGATTCGAATATCCATGATTCTTAGCCAGAGTGGGCATTGTAATTATAGGTGGAGCCTCAAACAATGCCTTCTGATTCTAATGCAATGGCACCAGAATAGGAAATCTGAGGCAAGAGGATAGCAAGTTCCAGGCTAGCCTTGGTAACTTAGGGAGACCTTGTCTCAAAAGAAGCACTAAAAGGACTAAGGATGTAGCTCAGTGGTACAGCACCCCTGGGTTCAATCTGCAGCACTGGGAGAAAAAAACAAACAGACAAACAGACAAAAAAAACCTTGCTAATTTCATAGAAGTGCAGAGGAGAAGGGTGGCTACCAAGGGCCAAGAAAATACCCCAGACTTCTAAAGAAGAAGTTGTTACTGTGGGAGCTGGGCATCTGGACAGTCATTCCTCAGTACTCACCAGGGATTTTTTCCAGCCCCCAGTCTCAGTACCAAATCCTAAAATGTTCAGGTCCTAAGTAAAGCCCTGTGGTATTATGTACAGCCTACACACACCCTCCCTGTGCTTGAAATTACAACTAGATTCCATATAATACCTAATACAGTGAAAAGGCTCTATAAAAAGTTATTAGACTGTATTTTTAGGAATAATGACAGGGGATAAAAAATTCTGTCCATGTTCAGGATCAATACAATATGTCTTCCCAAATATTTTTGATCCTTGGCTGGTAGAATCTAAGGATGTCAAAGTCATAGATATGGAAAATCATATGTTTCAAAAGCTCTTCAGGCAATTTGGGTATTGAAAATAGGGTTGAAACCTGAATCAGAAAAAACAGTTTATTATTGGTGGGAAGTTCATGTGTCTTAAATAGCTGGAACCCAAGCACATACTCTCCATGCAGGATTAAACATGGCGAGGAACATCATCAGAGACCAGGTTTCACTTGGAGAGTGCTTCCTGTCCCTTTATTTACTTTGGTTTTCTCTTGTAAAGAGAAGCGATGCTATCCATCCCAGGCACTCCAGCTGCAGAAAGATAAAAAGAATCTGATAAAAATTCTTAGTATTCTGACAAATTAAAATATGAAACCCAGAGCAAAATAATATATTTCTTTTCACTTCAAAGTGGGGCCATCTGGGGATTGGGAATTGATGTTGAAGAAAGCATTTATGCATGCCTGTGATGACCTGGTCCCTGGGGATGGAACAGTTGTGGGAACCAGAAAACAAAGTGTGTGCTTTGGATTACACAGTGGGGTTCTTTTCACACAATGTCCTGGTTATTCTTCTGGGTGGGTGGCATTTTAAAGGGTCCTGGTTCGTACAGATGATGCATCCCTTATCCCATCTCCAAATCCCCCACCCTCGTAGTGGAACAGCTGCAATTGTACAAATAACAGCATGGGGGGTATTCAAGAAAATGTAGCTTGAGAAAAGTGGGTTTCCCAGAAAATTCCTTTCATTCATAGCTCTTGCATCCGGTTTCAGGGGAGATTGAGCTCAGTGTACCAAAAAGGAGTCATCTATCAAGGTCCTCCCTACCCTGCTAAATTTTGGGTAGGAGAAAGGAGTCAAAGAAGAATCCAAGATGTCCTAGACTAACTGAAAGAGGTAAAATTTAGAAGCATAGGGGACACTAGAGGAAACAGCAGGAGTGGATGTCATAGTTGTTCAAGGAGAGTCCCCATAAGTTCCCCACCATGTCAATCATTTCTCTGCAAGTGGTTTTGCTCCAGAAATGGGCAGTGAACTTTGGCTTTCCAGAGAGGATCCTGAACAGGTTAGGAGATCTTGTTGACATCAATGGCTGTGATGTCATCACACTTTCACTTTCTTTTTTTGTATAAATTAAACTACTTTGAAATAATTGTATGTTTTTATACATTGTAAGAAATATTACAAAGAGATCCAGGTAACAAGTGCCTAGTTTACTTGAATGATAATGTATTGCAAAATGGCACAATAGTGATAATGACATTGATGGTTGAGATAGTCAACAACTCTGTCATCACAAGGATCCCTTATGAGGTCATTTTATAACCATACCAACTATCTTCATGCCACCCAGGATCTTGACTGGGCCAACCACTAATGGTTCATCTTTGTCTATAATTTGTCATTTCAGGAATGTTATATAAATAGAATGATGTGATGTGTAGTATTTTGAATAGTTTTCTTCTTCTTTTTTTCTTTTTTTGCACATAACATAGTTTCCTGGAGAATCATTCTAGTAGTTGCATCTGTCAAGTTAGTTCCATCTTATCATTGAGTGATAGCCCGTGATGCTGACATACCATAGTTTGTTAACCAGCCTCTTGTTAAACAACATATTGCTGCTACAGGGTGTATAGGATTTTTGTGAACACAAAAATAAATGTCCATAGATGTGACTGAATGTTTAATCTTATGAGAAACTCCTAAACTGATTGCTGGATTGGCTGTAGGATTTTATATTCTCACAAGCAATATGAAAGTGATTCAATTTCTCTTCAGCCTTGCCAATACTTGATGTAAATTTAACCATTTTGATAGATGTATGGTGGTATCCCATTATAATTAATCTTGCAATACTTTGAGGTGTGATGATGTCAAAAGTATCTTTTGTGCTTATTTGCCATCTGCATATACTTTTTATTACTTTATTGCTTTTATTTCCTATGATTTTTAATTGGGAACAAATAATCATGTATATTTATGGGGTACAATATAATATTTTGATACCTATATTCATTGTAGAATGATTAAATCAGATGATCATATATATATATATGCTATATATTGCTTCACATACTTATTTTTTGTAGTGAGAATATTTGAAATCAAATTTTCATCAATTTTGAAATATATAATACATTCTTGTTAACCATAGTCCCCTTGCTATATAACAGATCTTTTAAACGTATTCCTCTGTCTGATCGAAATCTTGTACCTTAGATCAGTAGCTCTTTATTCCTACCCTCCCTCCCCAGCCTCTGGTAGTCACCACTGGACTATTCTATGTGCTCGACTTCTTTAGATTCCACATCTACATGAGATCATCTTTTTATTTCTGTGCCTGCCTATTTCACTTAGCACAGTGTCCTCTTGGATTATCCATGTCATCAGATATGACAGAATTCTTTTCTTTTTAAGGCTCAATTGTGTGTGTTAGTGTGTGTCACATTTTCTTTACCCATTCATCTGTTGATGGACACATACATTGCTCCCATATGTTGGTTGATATGAACAATGCTGCAGTATTTTTGAAAGTACAATATCTCTTTAAGATACTGATTTGAGTTGCTTTGGATATTTGGATATAGTAATTCTATTTTTAGTTTCTTTTTGGAACCTTCGTACTGTTTTTCATAATGGCTGCAATAATTTACATCTCCTCAAACAGTATACAAGCATTCTCTTTTCTCTGCATCCTTGCCCATCTGTTCTATTTTTTTCTCTTTTTGATAATACCCATTCTAACAGGTGTGAGGTAATATCTCCCTGTGGTTCTGATTTTCATTTTCCTGATGATTAGTATTTTTTTGTTTGCTTAGTTTTCATTTGTCTGTTGGCCATTTGTATGTCTTCTTTGAGAGATGTTTATTCAAGCTCTTTACCCATTTTTAATCAGATTGTTTTCTTGCTTTTGAGTTGCTTGGGTTCCTTGTATATTTTGGATATTAACCACTTATCAGATACATGGTTTGCAAATACTTTCTTCTTCTAGGGTTGTCCTTTTTGTATGTTGATTGTTTCCTTTGCTGAACAGAAGTTTCATTTGGTACATGTATATCCTTTTATTTTTTTTTTGGTACTGGAGATTGAACTCAGGGGTACTCGACCACTGAGCCACATCCCCAGCCCTATTTTGTGTATTATGTAGAGACAGGGTCTCACTGTGTTGCTTAGCACCTTGCTGTTGCTGAGGCTGGCTTTGAATCCTTTTTTCCCCCCTGAAATATTTGTTCATGTCTGTCCGTTTCCTAGCTACATTTATGTTTACTGATTTTCATTTTAAGTTTTTTTAAAGGTTTTTTGAAACATATTTTTTAGTTGTAAATGGACCTTTATTTTATTTATATGTGGTGCTGAGAATTGAACAGAGTGCCTCATATATGCTGGGCAAGCACTCTATCTCCGAGTTACAACCCCAGCCCATCATTTTAAGTTCTTTATATAGTCTAGATACTGATCCTTTAACAGATGATTTGCAAATAGTTTCTTCTGTTTACTTGTCTTTTCATTTGAAGATCTTTAATTTTGATTAGATCTAATTTGTCGTTTTTAAAAATTTGTTCTAATTTGTTATACATGACAGTAGAAGGTACTTTGATACATCATATATAGATGGAATATAATTTCTCATTCTTCTGGTTGTATATGTTGTAGAATCCCACTAGTCATATATATGTGTATATATATATATGGTAATAATGTCTGACTCATTCTACAATCCTTATTCCTTCCCCTCCCTTCACTCCCCTCTGCCTAATATAAAGTAATTCTATTCTTCCCTAGCCACTCCTTTATTGTGAATTAGCATCTTCATATCAGAGAAAACATTCAGCCTATGGTTTGGTGGGATTGGATTACTTCTCTTAGCATGACATTCTCCAGCTCCATCCATTTATCTGCAAAGGCCAAAATTCATTCTTCTTTAAGTCTGAGTAATATTCCAGCATATGTACACACCATATTTTCTTCATCCATTCATCTATTGAAGGGCACCTAGATTGGTTCCATATTTAATCAAAGTTTTGATGTCAAGTTTAAAAACTATTCACCAAATCTTAGATCCCCCAGGTTTTCTCATACATTTTTTCTACAAGTTTTTTTATTATTATACTTTACATTTATATGTCTGATTCATTTTGAGTCAATTTTTGTATAAAGTGTAAGGCAGCCACAAATGTTCAATGTCTTCAGTCTCATTTGCTGAAAGACAACCTTTTCTCCATTTAATTACCTTTATTGCTCTCTTCAATTCTGTATGGTTGTGATGACTCAGGAAGTAAAGGGTGTGACCAGGGGTACTGTATAGCTTCCTTTGGTAGTACAGTCTGCTTATTCTTCTGGGACTTAGGATTTTTCTACGAGGTTTTTTTCTGGGTTCTCTGTTTTTACTCATTCATCTATGCAACTATCTTCCATCCGTAATGCAGTTTTGATCACTGTTGTGATTTCTCTCACCTTTTTTTTTTTCCTAATATCATTTGATCTAGTCTGGGGTTAGGAATTTTCCATAACTTTTAAAATAAGCTTTTCTATGTCAATAACAACAACCTTCCTGGGATTGTAATAGGAGATACATTGAACCATAAAGCTATGAATTTTTCTTTTCAAAATTTTTTTAACTTTATTTTTACATGGTGCTGAGGATAGAACTCACTGCCTCACACATGCAAGGCAAGTGCTTTACCACTGAGCCACAACCCCAGCCCAAAGCTATGTATTTGTTATGTGAAATCTTCTAGTCCATGAATCTAGTATGTATTTCTAGTCATTTATGTCTTCTTTGATATTTTGGGGGGGGAGGTCAGGATTTGTAATTTTCAGCATAAAGACTGTGTATATTTCTTGTGAACTTTATATATTTATTTCCTGTGAATCAACCATAAATTACATTACTTTTAACTTGAGTTTTGACACATCCATTGTTACTACAGATGCTCTTTGACTTAAAATGGGGTTACATGTATATATAGCCAAGATGCTGACCATACTAACATTAATCTGCAATTGGGAAAAACCATTAAACACAAAGTTTATTGTAAAATGAAATGCTGAATATTTTATTATTATGGTTTAGACATGAGGTGTCCCCCCAAAGCTCTTGTGTGAACCAACGCAAGAACATTCAGAGGCAAAAAAAGTATTAGATTGTGAGAGATGCAACTTAATCAGTGCGTTTATCCCTGGATATGGATTAACTGTAGGCAGGTAGGGTGTGGCTGGAAGTTGTAGGTTACTGGGAGCATGCCTCTGGGGTTTATATCTTGTTCCTGGTGAGCAGAGTTCTGTCTGCTTCCTGATTGCTATGTCCTGAGCTGCCTTCTTCCTCCATGCCCTTCTCCCATGATGTTCAGCCTCACTCAGGCCCAGAGCTATGAAGTCTGCTGTCTTACTGAGACCTCTGAAACTCTGTTTCCAAGAAAACTTTTCCTCTTCTAAAATTGTTCTTGTTTGGTCATTTGGTCCTGGCAGAAAAGTAAAAAATAAAAACAGACTAAAATACTTATGTAATACATTAAATACTGCAGTGAAAAATTTTAATAAATGCTTTTATACCATCATAGAGTCACATAATTATAAGTAAACCATTTAAGTCAGGAACCATCTACATGTAGAAATGCTATTAATTTTTCTTGTTGAAGTGATAACTTGTGACTTCACTGAATTTACTTATTGGTTCTAAAATGTTTTGTAGTTTCCTTGAATTTTTAAAGTAGATGAGTATGTCACCTTCAATTAGGAAGAGTATTGTTTCTTCCTTTGCAGGTAGAACTTCCAATCTGTGTTGAAAAAGAGTAGAGAGAATGGATAGTCTTGTCTGTTCCTGACTTTAGGGAGATAGACTCACTATTAAGTATTTTGATGCCTATGGACATTTTGCAAATATTGTTGGATTGAAGTCATTCCTTCTATTCATAACTTGATAAGAGTTTTTATCATACATGGGCATTGGCTTTTGTTGAATGATTTTCAGCACCAATGGATATAATCACATAGCTTTTATAGCCTATCAGTGGTGTATTACATAGATTGACTTCAAATGTTGAACCAGCCTTAGACACCTGATCCCATGTAGTTGTGATGTAAAATTCATTTTATTCCCTGTTAGATTTGACTTGCTCATGTTTTCTTGAGAGTTTATGTTGGTCTACATTTATGAGAGATATTGGTCTATTGGTTTCCTTTTTTTTTTTTTTTGTTCTTTCTCTAGTTTTGATAGCAGGGTAACATTCATAAAATGTGTTTATTAAGTCCTTCCTTTGATTCTGTTTTTGAGAGAAGAAAATGTGTCAATGGTTTGAATTGTTTGGTAGAATTCTTTAGCAACACCATCTGGTCTTAGATATTTCTTTACAGGAAATTTTAAATTAAAAATTCAGTTTCTTTAATGATTATGGGACTATTCAAAACTGTTTTTGAGGAATCTGTCCATTTCTTGTAGTTATCCAATTTATAAGCATACAGAAAGGTTTTTATAGTCCTTTACTTTTCTTTCAAGGGCTGCAAGGTCTGCAGTGATAGTCCCTGTTTATGTCCTGATACTAGTAATTTATCTTTTTTATCTTTGTTAGTCTTATTTTATCAATTTTAGTGACTTTTTTTTCAAAGAAGCAGATATTTGCTTCATTTATTTTCTTTATTGTTTTCCTAGTTTTAATTTAATTGATTTTTGCTTGTATCTCTATTAATTGCCTTACTTTAGGTCTACTTTGCTTTTTTTCCCCTAGTTTCCTGACAAAGATGCTTCGACTACTTATTTCAGACAGTTCTTTCTACCGTGAGCTATCAGTTTACCTATTAGTACTGCTTTTGCTGCATCCCACATTTTTTTTTTGCATGCTGTATATTCATTTCTATTAGTTCTACATATATTTTACTTCCTTTGAGAAAGTGAAGCTTTCTAGGCTAGGTGATCTGTTGGGACGGATACCCCTTGTTGGCTAGGCCAGCTGCTTATTATCTCTAGGTAGAAGAAGGGAGTTTCATTCCTAGAGGAGCAAAGACTCTTCTGTATCAGGTCCTGGTGGCAGGATCCTCCTGGCCAGCTGCTCCTGTCCACCAGTGGTCCGTCTGTGGAGGGGAGGGTGTCTCAGGCCTGCTTTGTTTTAGCAGGGCTGACAAAGCTCCCCTTTGCCTATTTTTCCTGATGCACCTGGTATTGGCGGTGAAGTCTAGTTCAGTTCTCTGGGGAAACAAGGAAGCTTGGACTCCTTCTGTTGCCAGTTGTGAGCTGGGAGACAGCAGGCCTGGTTTCTCTTCTGCTGCTGGGTAGTTAGTCTCCAGACGTCTGGCCACTATGTGGTGCCTGTGTCCAGCATCTCTAACAGTTTCTCCTTCGTCTTTCCACTTTCGCAAGTATTTTAATTTCCTTTTGTGCTATTTCCAGGGATTATAGTCATATTTAGTCAGGGGAAGAGCTGAGAGAAATTTTATTATTGACAGCTCTTCACGTACAATTAACATGTCCACTAGCAAAATGGTCAGTTGAGACGTGCATCAGTGGTAGCAGTAGTATCATTGTAGACTTGTACTTTGGGTCAAATATTTAGCAACTTGTGCTACAATGATCTCCTCAGCCAAAGCATGTCCACTGACTCACCAAGAACCACATAGAATTCTGACAGAAGAAGGGATTGGGATAAAACTATGCTGCTACCAATGGACTCCTCAGCCAAAGAGAACAGCCGATCCTCCATGTTCAGGGCCCTCCTGCCAGGGCCTTCTGGTTGAGTTTGCAGGGGCTCTTTGTGGACAGCCTACCTCACCAACTCGCCTTGTCCTCCATGGCAGGGGTCTGAGTGTCCACGGTTGTGGTTTTCCATTGGTTAATACACATACCGTTGCATGAATGGGCCAGGGAGGGATACTTCAGCTTCAAATTAAGAAACCACCAAAGAATTTTGCTAATTTAGTGCTGTGTCAAATTTTAGAGTTCTGTTCTTTTTAGAATTTACTTTTAGTTTTTTTTAATTAAAAAAAAAAACAAACTTATTCTTTAGAAAGGCACGAGCTCCCTTTAGACAACTAACAAAATACTATATAATCATGCATTTAAAGATGGAAACATAACCAATATTTTGATGTACATAAACACAAACTTCAGGAAAAAGCATTAAATATAGCCAATATAACTTAAGAGACTCCGACTTTACAACAAATGACTTAATTAGAAAAGAGTAAGTGTTCAAGAAAAGTTTTCTCTGATGAAAAAATAAATTTAAAAACATCAGTATGGTCAGATGCAGTAGCACGCGCCTATAATCTCTGTAGCAAGGGAGGCTGAGGCAGAAGTATTGCAAATTCAAAGCCATTCTCAGCAACTTAGCGAGGCCCTAAGAAATTTAGCAAACCCTGTCTCACAACAAAAAACAAAAAAGAGATGGGGATGTGGCTCAGTGTTTAAGCACCCTTGGGTTTAATTGATGGTACAAAAAAAATCAGTATGTAAAACATATTGATTCACAAAGTCAAAATGTCTTTAGTTTCGATCCTTATATACCTTAAATGAAGTTCATATTAAATGAAAATAAAATTTTAAGTCCATCAATGTGTATAAAAGGCACTCAACAGCTCAGGTTCTACAGAGAACTTCATATTCCTCAAATCTGTTACTAGAATAGTAAATTGACCTTTTAAAACATAATTTATCAACTACTTCCTAAGATTATTACCGTAACAATTGTTATCACTGGACATATTATATCATTTGTTTCTCCAATTGCTTTTATCATTAAGGTACAAATATAAAACTTCTAAATCAATGTTTTATGACCCATTTTCAAGCTGATTAGTACCTTAAAAAATAAAGTTCAAGATACAATGTCAGTGATTTAAGCCATTGTAAATAGTAGTAAATATAACAGATTTTTCCTGATAAAAAGAATATGAAACCAAGTTTTTTTTCTCTCTTTCTCCTGTGAGCTTGATTCAAATAACTTTGTTTGTTTTGTCTAATTTTTCTACAGTAAGAAAACACCAAAGAAATATAACAGCTCAGTGAATAGCTTTCAAAGATTGTTCTGGTTTTGTTTTCTAAGCCAAAAATCTTCAAAAATAGACCTTTGTTACAGCAGTAGATTAGAATACATTCTCAAAAATTCATATTTTCTTTAAAAAAATTTCGGCTGGACAGCTTTCATGCTGCAAGTTGTATTCTTTTCACCCACAATATACTTCCCTGAAAATCCACCTTCTCTCCCCACAGGTCATGCACCTGCCCTGGAACCTGAACCCCAGCCCCATCATACCAGATCTCAAAACTCGACTATTCCAGGATCTTTTCAGATCTTGGCATGATGGGAAGCTCTTTCCAACACAGTGCCTCTGTGTCCGTGCAAGTGTCTTATATCTGGATACTTCCTATGAAGCTGGAATTCTGATGCTGAACTTGGCACTGGGAGTTCTCTTAGCTCTTTGGGATCTAATTTAAGGATCTGAGTTACCCGCTGTACCTAACCCTGCCTTGCACTTGTGTGACTCTCCCTTTCCTAGAGTCCCCATCTGACTTCCCAGCTGGACTTGTTCATGAACTTAACTCACCCCCAGACAGACGCTGAATCAGCTTCCTTTGCTGAGCAACCCACAGTCAGAAGCTAAGAGAACCCAAGGCAGGGTAGAGTGGTCTTCCTGCTTCACTCAGCTCAGCTCTCCATCTCCTGGGCCTGGGGGCAGCCACTCTTCCTCTGGCTGTTTTAGTCACCTATTCCCTCTGGCTGGCAATGACTGATTCTCTGACAATGCCATCTCACAGGTCCTCAGTGTACATAGACCTAGTGTCCACCCAGCTCTGGTGCTGAAACCATACATACTTTTCCAACAGTGGAACGGCAAGGCGGAGTTGTCCAGGTGTCTCTTGGAATCCTCTCTCTCCACCACGGTGAGCCTCTGTTCTCTTCTCTTCTGCTGTTACTGTAGAGATGGGGATGATAAGCCCCGCCCTGGAGCTGTGCACTGTAAACCTGGATGGATTCTGTCTTGTTTATCTATAAAACATTCACCAGTAGCCCAGTTTGGGTCTTTTGGTTTCGGCTTTTGATTAGGGACAACAGAGACTACTCCGGTTCACTCCTTACCTAACGACATCATCAGAGGATCAGGCTTGCTTTAGTCAGCTTTTAGGCAGCTGTGACTAAAAGTCCTGACCAGAGCACTTGTAGAGGAGGGGAAGTTTATTTAGGAGCTCACAGTTTCAGAGGACTGTGCCCATAGACAGCCAGCTCCATTCCTAGGGCTAGAAGTGAGGCTGAAAGTCATGGCCGAAGGGTGTGGTGGAGGGAAGCAGCTCACATGATGATCAGTAGGAGAGAGAGAGACTCACTCTACAGATGTACAATAAATACCCCAAAAGCACACCCCCAATACCCAGCTCCTCCAAGCCACACTCTATCTGCCTTTAGTTACCACCCCATTAATCAAATCAGGGGATTAATTCATTGAGTGCGTTAAGGTTCTTATAACACAATTATTTCTCCCCTAAAGCTTCTCACATATGAACTTTTAGGGAACCCCTCACATCCAAATCAGGTTTTTCAGCTGGGCACAAGGCTCCACGTTATCTTGTAGCCTCGCCTCCTTTACTCAAGGAACAGTCTTGCATGTTGAATCACCACTTTTACCATTCTTCATGTTATTTTGGAGATTCTTCCTTTGTGGCCTGCAAGAACAAAGAGACTTGGCACTTGACCTAAGCCTGCCTCCGGATGTGTCTCAGAAAGGGTAGTTCTTTGGGTCTTTTGCTGAGCCTTGTTTTCCTTGGTTCTGAGCTACAATCTCTGAGCACTGGTAGCAGTTTCCCTTCAATCATTTAATAAACTAAAAAAAATAAATAATGTCTTTTGCATTCGACGTGTGCTTTAAGGTGGCGTTTCATTAACACAGGAGCCCCAAACCCCAACATCAGACTTGCAGTGAGGATTTTGCTAGAGAACAACTCAAGACTTGTGCAGCTGTGTGTGCCAGCGAGGGAGCTGACCCTGTCCCAATGGTTCTCCAACACCTGGCGATTCCCGGCTCACCATCTTGGAAGACGTTTGCTCTTGTTAGTAAGAGAGTTTGAATTTTCTGATCTCGACAAAGGCTGTGTTTCCTGTAATTCCTGTAATTCTAATTCCTGTAGATCCTACAGAACCAGGACGATCTGTACAAACTGCTCCATGACCTGACTTTGGGGAAGAAGCTGCCCTTTCTGTGTCTTGAGTTTTCAATACAGATGACCTCCTTCAGAGGAGCCCTTGACTGTGTGGAGCAGTCTCCATGACTCTGTCTCTCCCCATGACCCTGTATGTGATAGCCTTGGGATACTCTTGCTGAGATAAGCCCTCAGCTTCCTGCTCAGAACCTCCCTGGTCTTGGCTGGAAGTGTTCCGGAGGCTGTTTCTTAATGACATGATTTGTTCAGACCAATTAAGGGTTTAAAAAAATTACACACCAGGATATATTTGGGAAAATATCCTGAATGATTTTTCTTAATTTCATACCATGTCAATTCATTCAAGTCAGCTCCTCTTTAGTGTGGGCTTCAAAGTGCTAAAATTATGCATAAGATTCTCTGTGAGACACACTGGTGACCTCAAGAAAGAGAAAGCTACAATCTTTACTTTCAGGACTAGATTCTACTTTAAGAGATCTTATGAACACACATAACCAAGGGACAGTCATACAGAACAGCACATAGTTAAGTGCTAGTGATCATGGGGATTTAGAAGACAGAGACTGCTGTGGATTGGTTGGTAAGTGGAAGTTTCCAGAAGATCATAGATTCAGAATAGGTGTGATGGTCTGAGTCGGGGGAGAAGTTGTAAGGGAGGCCATGAGGCGGAAAATAGAGCTGAGAGTTTAGCTGAGGCCAGATTCTGAAAGACGTGAATGTCCAGCTGAGGGAATCTACTTGTTTTCTGTGAAGCTGAGGGACTTTGCAATGTTTGGAACTGATGGACACAAGCTAAAACAAAGTTTGCAAACATCAATATGCAAAGTGAATTAATTTGCAAGGTGATGTTGGATATCTGAGTTGTGGTCAAGGCCACAAGAGGATAATGAGTGTGTGTGTGTGTGTGTGTGTGTGTGTGTGTTGAGGTACAGGTATGGAGCTGGCAGGAACCACTGTGAAACTCTGATTAATCTATTTCTGAAGAATAAATTTCCTTTATAAGTAAACATATCATTAAATAGTAAAATGCAGACATGTACACCTAGGTATCAATACTTTATAATTATGCTGTGTCCTGTGGGTACATTTCAATGTTCACATTAAACTTTTCTCTACAATGCTGTTTTAAAGATGGATTTATTTTATTCATGCAAGGTTGAAAGTTAAAAATTATAAAGCCCAAATTTGTTAAGTGAGTGGTTTGATTGTGGCCCTGATATTTAACCAAATATTGTGCTTGATATTGATCTTGACAAAGCTTAGCTGAATATGTAGGATGAGAGAAAGAGAAATGAGAGGTCACTCTGAGGATTCTGCTTTAGTGAATTGGGAGAACAATGGCACATACAATAATTTCAATTTTTGAAAATTTATTATTTTTATACTTGTAAAGAGCTAGTATCATATGCATGGTAATTAAAATAATATTATAAGTAATGAACATTATAAATCAATAAGCATAGATAAAATTCTTTAGTATGCAGGATTATTAAGCATATCCTGGCAGTGTGAGAGGAAACACAGAGTGATGAATTTGTATGAAAAATGATAGCAGTCATAACCCAACAGTGAAACCATCCTTTTAACTAGCCTAAAAGTGACTTTTGATTAAAGCAATTACTATCTTTATGTGATTCCAGAGTATGAGTGCTGTCTAGTTGCATGTAAGTGATGACTCAAGTGTGACCTAAAAGATACATGTGTTACAAGAACCTAGATTCCAGCCAGACTAGGTACCTATCAGTAGATGAGTGGATAAAGAAAATGTGGTATATACACACAATAGAGTATTACTCAGCCATGAAGAAGAATTAAATTATAGCATTTACTAGTGAATGGATGGAACTGGAAAACATAATGCTAAGTGATATAAGCCAGATCAATAAAGTCAAGGGTTGAATGTTCCTTTTCTATCGTCGCCTGCCGGCAGGAGACAATAATGACACCGTTGTTCTCAGAAAGCAATCTTTATTTTGTTGAGCGCTCTTCTTGCCTTCCTAGGTTCTCCTTTGTTCTCTCCCGTTCCTTCCCCCAGCCTCTTTCTATATACCTTACACACAGCAGGAAGTATTACCGAGCAGAGTTACAACCAATAAGCAGGAATAGCATTATCAAGCACGAGGGGAAAGCATGAGCAGAATACAGGCGTGTATCAGAGCAGGCAATGCTCACGAGCCAAGCATGCACGGTGACATTGCCGCCAGCCAATGCTGTGCACTTCCTTAAGTTGTCCACCTATTTACTGCAAGTTTCTGGCATATAGCCAGGTTGCTATCTTGAAAAAGTGGGGCAGCTCCCGGGCCCAGAGAGCCTGCCCCCAACACTTTTCATATACAGAAGCTAGAGCAAATAAAGGGGGAAAAAATGGAGTGGTCAGATATGATAAAGATAGAGGCATGATCAGGGGAGTAGAAGGAGAAAATCAAAGAGGAGGGGAGAGTGACAATAAAGGGGAGGAAATGAAAAATGAATTTGACAAAATATTTACACATGCACATATTACACTATGTGCATGTGTAAATATACCAAGTGATTTCTACCTTTTTGTATATCTATAAAGCACCAATTAAAATATATAAATGAGTGGAAGATAGACCAGTAAATTAGAAGAAGGGGAATAAGAACAGAGAGGATGGGAGGGAAAGGGGACACCAGGGACTAAAATGGAGTAAATTAAATTTCATGCATGTATGATTATGTCAAAAAGAACACAACTACTATGTGAAACTATAATAAATGCACCAATAAAAGAAAAAAAGAAACTAAAAAGAAAAATAAGTGCATTAGACTGACAGAAACTCATATCAAGCAAAACAAAGTATCATTTATTAATTATATTTTTGTTCATGATATCATTGTTCTATTGCAAATGTTAAAACCAATAAAATAATGAACATCATTCTCTGCATATTTGTATGTTGTGACCATGGTATACACCAGTCAAGGCTGTATCAATAAATGTTTCCTGAATGGAAATAAATAAATGAGTGAGTGAATAATAAATGTCTGCTTTCCATTTCTTTGTTCTAGAACCTGACAAGAAAAGGCAAGTGAAACAAAGAGGAAGACCATGGAAAAGGGCATGGAAATTCAGCTAATCTTTAGTCTGGGCTTCAATCAGTTCAGTCCATCAATTTTTGCATTCTCTAAAATAGTCTTTCATTCTAGTATATAGTCGATGCGAGGAACACAAGAGCAAATAATATGAAAACAAAACAAGAAATTCCACCATTATGGTTTGTATCTTAAACATTTCACATGCGTTGAAGACCTGGTCCCTAGATGTTGGCACTATTGGGAGGTAGTGGAACCTTTAAGATGTGGGGCCTAGTGGGAGGAAGTTAGGTCATTGGGGGCGTGTCCTTGAAGGGGAAGTCTGGGAAACCGGCCCTCCTCTCTCTCTTTGCTTCCTGGCTGCCAGGAATGGAGCAGATCTCCTACCACCGGCTCCCTGCCCTGATGTTCTGCTTCACTATGGGCTCTAAAGCAGTGGAATCAATTGACCGTGTACTCTGAAACCTCTAAAACTGTGAACCAAAATAACTCCTTTACCCTTTTAAGTTGATTCTTCAGTATTTTTTCACAGTGACAGAGGCTAACTTAAGCACTCCCATTGTAGAAATTTTATGTATATCTCATTTAAACTCATTGAATCCTATTAAACTTATTAGACAAAAAGCAATATACATGAGATTTAAAGGATGAAACTCTAGGTAACTGTTCTGCAATTTCCATGAGCAATGAAATTGTGAGTGTGCATTTTTTAAAAATAAGTAGGTATTGAGATGCAAAATCAATATAATAATGCCTTCCTCAGTAAAAGCATCCAACTTGCTCACATCAAAATTGTGTCATCCTTTCTCTGAAAGAGTTGATTCATTTTCTAATGTCCATCCCTCTGATATTGCATTCATTTGCCTTTATAAAAGGAAGGTTTATTCTACCTCTTAAACGTAATTATAGGCTAAGAAGTTCCCACTGTGGTCTCCAGCTTACTTTGCCTCCAAAGCCTGGCTTCCCCAACAAAGCTCCTGTGGGCTCAGGGCTGTGGAGCAGCACACAGCTTAATGTAAAAAAGCTCAGCTAAGGTGACAGTATCTGGTTAGGAAGGGGCTCTGAGCTACTCAGTGGTGAAGGTCACACTTTCTTGTGGTTAAATTTTGGGCAGAGTTTCAGGCTCAATTATATTCAGTGCTTAAATGACTTGCCATCTTTGATTTACAAACCCAGGACTTGTTTTGTTTCTGTCAAAGTTGAAATTTTGGTACAATTAAAAACCTACAGGAAACTTTGAAGGAAGACCTTGAGTGAGACTTCTCTGGTCATTCTCAAACAACAGTAACCAGTTAGGCAAACCAGTGCTGTAGCCCTGGAGCCACCCTTTAGTCAGCAGAGCACTGAGCTCTTCAGGGACTGAACATCACATATTCAGTTAGAAATAACATGGCTAACTATTCCTTGCTTTCTAAAAATCAGGTGCCTATTGAGGGAACAGAGGAGATGTTAAAATTCTCAATATTATAACAGAATAAAGAGAGGGAGTATCACATCTCAGAGACTACAAGGAAGGGCATGAGGTTACTAACTCCTAGAACATTCCACATGCAAGATTGCATTTCTTCTGGTATTGAACAAGAAAACATGTTTTCAATAAAAGAAAACAGAAAAAAGAAGGCAGAGAAAACTTAAGGATACATGGGCCTGGCAGTATTTATTATGGTATGGGTTTTGGAGTGAAAATGATTGGAACACACAGAGGCCATTACTGTTTAATCCAGTTCTGGATTAACCCACAGCCTAGAAGCAAACCTGCCATCATTGAGAATAGTAACCTAACCTAAGCCCTCAATTTTTCTTGCTTCTCTGCCTGGGGGATTTTTGTTGCCTCACGAAAGCTTGCTCAGTCTTTGGATGGGTCCAACCAAGGAAGTCAGGAAGTGCCTGAGGTTTAGTGCCCCTAAAGCAACCATTAACCAATTAGAAATGGGTATCAGTGAAATGGATCAATCTCTCAGCTTCCTCGTCCCTCACTCTACATAGAATTTCCGCAGGAGATCCCAGAAGAGAGAGAGATGGGATAGCAAGACAGAGCAATGACTCCCAAGAATTTCACTTCCTAATTCCCAGACTTTACAGGCCATTAGGGAGCTTTGCTGATGTGATCAATCTGGGGACATGGAGATGGGGAGAACATCTTGGATGATTCAGGTAGACTTAACTTCTGATAAGAGCTGGAGAGAAATGAGCGGTAAGAGATTCCTATAAAATCCTGTAACTGAGGGAAACTTCACAATGGAGGATATGCAGATGCCCTTGTCTGGAGGGGCCACGGAACCACTCTTCCAGTGCAGTGTCTGTGAGAAGTTATTCTATCTTACGAATATAACTTTGTGGAACCACAGCTATTAATTATCCCTACAACCTGGTTTCCTCCAGCAACTGGGATATATGTACTGCTAGAGGCTGGGCAGACACCACCCCATAGACAGGACTATCTCTTGGTGGCATGTGTGTGAAGGTTTTCCTTTTCACCAGGATACCATAGTTTCCTCAGCCACCAGAAAACATTTGAAAGAGATGCTTCCAAAAAGTGTAGAGATGCTGACCTATGACACTTTCTGCCCTGGATAAGGCATGTCTCCCAACTTCATTCTCACACAAAGCCAACTTCTGTAAGCCAGGTGCAGCCACCAAGCCATTTCTAGTGTATTGTGTGACAATCTTATAAATTTCAATGGTAAGGGTTTGCTGACTCAGTGGCATTTTATGTTTTGGAACATCCTTTGGGCTGGAGTCATAGAGGGATAAAAATAACATACCTGAGTCTGATCTCAAAAAAGAGTTGCCCTCCTGCAAATCTCTATGCAAACTGGTCCCAATCCAGTGCTTATGACGGTGAATTCTAGTCCACTGCCATGGTTGGACTTCAGTTCTCCCCTCTCCTGCTTCGTCCCTCCATCCATTCCCAGAGGAGATGTTAACATTACTCCTAACCTCAGCCATTGGGCTGACTGGAGGGGCAGGAGCCAAGGGTTGGACAAATCACACTGCTTTTGTTTCCTGGCCCTTGATCACATCGGAGGAAGAGCTGTTACTCATCTAATGATACATCATAAAAGTCACACAGCTCATGGGTCAAATTCCTCCCTCAGCAATGATATCAGCCCTTCTAGATCTCCAATGGTTGATGGGGAACCCAGACCTGCTACAAATCATGTTTACATTTACTGGATCCCATGGTTTTGGGCAATAGGAAAGACATTATAAACCAAAGATGCACTTGATTCCCAAACCATGGTTAGTACAGTCAGGATTATGTAGGAAAATGCTACCCTGGGCTCTGACAACTGGTGGAACGTCTCATCTCAGCCCATAAAGGAGCCCAGTGATGCTGTTGAAGCTTCGAGATGGTGTGGAAAACCCTAGGGAGGTGGGAATGGGAAAAACATAAGAGAAATAGAGAAACACTGGACGCAACATGGGGGAGGCGGGGGGCAGGAAAGGGGAATGGGTATAGTAAAGATGGTTGATAAAATATATATATAATTATATATATATATATATACTGTTCATTGAAAGTGCATATAAAGGTGTTTAATATGAAGAATTTAATCTGCTTATAATTTTGTGCAAAGTTAGAAAAATTATGATTGTAACAATTTTTTTTCTATTTGCCTCAACAAATGTTTTCAGTGAACAGTGTGTACAGCTTCTGAAAATTTGTTTTCTTCTGTTATGTTTGATAACATGTATTAAAATGCAATTTTTCAGAAAAAAATTAAAAAAAAAAAAGAACGTCTGCAGCCACTGAAAATGTTGTCCTTTGGATTTATCTAATTGTTAGCCTACAGTTTCTCTTGACCAACACAAAGGACTCTTTAAAGTCACCCAATTATTCTTTGCACTGTTTTTAATATTTCAGAGACTGCACATAAACCAGCAAAAGTGATGCAGTATCTGCCTCTTTGGTGGCCTGGTGAATAACTATATATCAAGTATCGATCAACTAGTGTGCCTTGCAAAGTTACCTATGATCTGATGTTACAAGACCCCTGAGCAATGTAACATTCTATTACATTTCCACTTTCTTACCTCTCAGAATGAGGAACAGTGACACTCATTACTAAATATTCATTTCTCTTGTCTTGGTACCTTGTAGCATTGGATCTTCCCTGAATTGGGGAGATACTTTGAGATGTACATGTGCTAGAGGGTGACTTACTGGGTGACCTCTGGGGGGACCATGTACTGGAAGACTTGTTTTATTTGTAATGATGAAGAGTTGTGGCAGGAGCAAAGAATGAAACTACAAAAGCATTACATTTAGTCTCAGATTTCAGGAGGGCTTATAAGTTGATTACAGAGAAAAAGTTTATATTCAAAAGAGAAGTAAAGAATGATATAAAAAAATTCCAATCCGGTGTTAGGTTGAGGATGAATGAATTGTAGGAATCATAGCGTTTGGTCTATGTTGAAAAGAAAGAATGATTTAATGTCCCTTAGATGTGAATGAGTGTGCTGGCCAGTATGACATTGAAGCCTGTAATCAAACTATTACGGATTTCCATGTATACTATTAAACAGATATTGACTTTCATGAGGTTATATCAAGATTTATTGGCCCAAGAGGTAAATATTGACTGATAAGATGTTGAGGTCAATAATTACCTCCAGGGACAATAAATCTTTATATTCACAGACACACAAATTCAATAGTCAGTGTAGTTTGTTAGATTAAACACAAATTCCAAGTCATTACATATATCTGGAAATACCTTTTCATAACCATGAATTCTGACAGTTTATAATTCATCTTAAAACAGCATACTTTAAATCAGATCTGATAGAAGTCTAGAAGAGAAAGTTAGTTTTATTTTTAATCATAGCCTTCTGGAAAAAAATCATTTTATATATTTCCTCAGGTTGCCTAATTCTATTCCAGAACTAGACCACTGATTGCCATGTGGTAGGCACTCCATATATCTTCTTTTTAAAAATGAAATTACTCATATGCACTTCAGCATTTAAATTTTTAATAAACAATAAAAGCTGATTAAAAATGTATGTTACATAACAATCTTACAGGTTTTACATTCATTTACTTCTTTATTACAAAAATATTTATTCAGGGGGCTGGGATTGTAGCTCAGAGGTAGAGCACTTGCCTCGCATGTGTGAGGCCCTGAGTTCGATCCTCAGCACCACATACAAAAGCAATAAAATAAAGACATTGTGTCCATCTACAACTAGAAAAAAAAATTTAAAAACAAAATTTATTCAGAACTGATTTTAGGGTAAAGAAAATATCAAGAAGAAGATTATTCCACTGATGAGCTTAGAATTCGAATGGTTCAGATTAATTCTTTACCTAAATTTGCTCAGAATTTTATTTGAATCAGATAATAAATTTTCACTACATGTAAGTTTGATGTTATTGAGGATTTAAGTTTATAAAGAATGAAAATATACTAAACACCGTAGTTGGAATAACTACTTCTTATTTAAGCAATCACTTGTTTTGAGAGAATGTATCTAAATGGCGATAAGCATTAAGGTCAAGACAATATTGCCTTATGCCGGGAAGATGGCATCATATTTAGGGCTGGTATTGGGACTGAAAGCAAAATAAAGAGTTGGTATATGGATGAATTCTCTTGCTTAGAGAATTCGCAAAAATGTGAAGAATGAACTCTTTCTTAGATGCAGCCCATGCCCAAACTTCAGCCACACCACACAGCCATTCACTGTTCCCTGCTCAGAATTCACAGACATCCTTCTTAACCAAGAGCAGCAAATTGTCCCTGACAATAGCCATAGGCAACGGCCCTACACTGGCCATTGGGTATTATGTAGGAACTTCTAAAGATCTTTCAAAAAAGTAAAAATAATGATCAATGTATACTCAAATGCCATCCTTATAGGATTAACCACTGTTAACATTATGTCCATTTTCTGTTGTCCTTCTGGACAAAAACGCAGGATTGTAAATAACAATTGAGTTTAGTTTAGTTTAATCACTATTATGTCCCTCATTAAGGGCAACATTCTTATACATTTGGTATTGCTTCTAGTATATTTGTATACCTAGTATACAAATAGTATATTTCTTCTAGTATATTTGTATACCTTAAAGTACACACACACACACACACACACACACACACAGCATTTACAAATTACTTAAATGTCTTGTATGTACTACATGTATTGTTCTGTGTCTTTCTTTGCAACTGTTATGTTTTTAATATCTAGTCAATAAACTTTTAAAAAATTGGTGCATAAGCCAAATTCCTTAAGTGGCTTGAAAATGGGGGGAGGGGAGAGTCACATTCTAATATCTTCCCTGGTTCACCAAATATCTGCTTTACATTAGCGTTTCTAAAACTGAGATCCATATGTACTATGGAAATAGAAATGGGCCTTAGGGAGACATGTCCATGAAGTATTGTGTGTGTGTATGATTAATAATGAGTATTTACATATGTTTGTCTGGAAAGCAGCACCACAGCGTCCATTGAACTCGTAAAGGAGTCCATAAGCTCAAAGTTTGGGAACCATTTTTTAAGAGCTCTACTTAATTTCAGTGTCCAAACTAAGGTAAATATGTTGATATATGAAAAGTGAAAAATAAGTCTATGATAAAATCTATATTAGAAACATCATAGGTGATTTTTAAAATTTATGAATATAGCTTCATTATTCACATATAGAGACATTTATGTTTTATATAGAGACATTTATTAATCCAAATATAAACATTTAATCCACAAAATCATATAACTATATCAAAAATTACATCATTGACTGTTACAAATAGTAGATATCTATTAGTATTTTGTGCAGGGGATTCAGTGACCAAGAGAGTGATTATAATTATTCCTACAAATTTTCCAGTCTGACACCTATATTTCACAAATGAGGGATGCTGAAACCCAGAGAACTAAGAAGTTTATATATAATCACTGATTTTGGATATAAGAGCATTAAAGTGAAGAATTATTTCAATGGTTCGTTTTGATGGGGCAGGTAGGAAAGAAATATGGTCTTTCTTTTAAGTCCTGATAAGAACTTGATGTGAACCTTTTGGGAAAACCAAGTGCTTTCTTATTATTTCCTAGACCTAGTTAGTTTAGGAAAACCTCAATCTGTGAATCTGAAAACACGATGTGAAAACAGTTTTTAAGAATGTTGAATATTTGATTCATTCCACTTTCTGGCTATACACGCAAATGCAGACATCTAACAGATACACTTTCAACATGCATGTGCTGGCAGTCTTGGAGAACACAGATGGACTTGTCCGCACTGAGCCATTATACGCCGTTAGTCTGGAAGCAATGAGGTGTTAGTAGTATATTGACCTTGTATTTGTGTTTCTTAATTGCTGAAAAGGAGCTTTGAGAAAGAGCTTTCTCCTTCACCTGAATAAATCATTTGGGGAAACAATTTTAGAGATAAAAAGTGCAGAAGATCATTTTGCCCTGTCTTGTAAGTTTACAGGTTAAAAAGGAGATGAAAAGACATTGAAAGATACAACCAGTGGTGGAGTTAATTGTGGTTAAAGACCCTGAGTTCTTTCTTCTCCTCTCTACAGAGCTTGGTGTACCTGTGACTCAGCCTGTGATTGCGATTAAGTGGTATGTTTGTGTGGAAATGGGAGGAATTGTACTTGCGGTTTAAAATGTGTCTGTGAGGATGAGATTTTTAACTAATGCATCCTCTACCCCCCCACTGGAGGATGTAGGCAGACTCAAAGTCACGATCATTTCTAGAGCAGAAAAGAGTGACAGCATTTATGATTAGTAATGAGGACAAACTCTCTCAAGCCTGTGAGTGCAGAGATTCAACATAGACCAGTTACCCACTTGATAATGGCATTCCTGCAGTCATCAGCACCACTGTGGGATTTTTTTTCTTACTTTGCTATCTTTATTTTGAACAACTCTTATATTTTTGTACCGAGGACTAAAATCAGGAGTGCTTGATCACAGAGCCACATCCTCAGCCCTATTTTGTATTTTATTTAGAGACAGCGTCTCACCGAGTTGCTTAGCGCCTCACCATTGCTGAGGCTGGCTTTGAACTCGTGATCCTTCTGCCTCAGCCTCCTGAGCAGCTGGGATTACAGGAGTGCGCCACTGCGCCCTGCTCAACAACTCACTTTTAAAAATTTTATTTCCTAGATAGTTTTAGATTTACAAATTGGAAGAATAGGAGAGCGAGTTTTCATCGACACACACCCAGAGTCCCCTGATAGAAGCATCAGGTACGGTTTAGAGGAGGTTTATGCCCCAAGGGTTCATATGTTGAAACTTTGGTTCCCAAGGTGATGTTAAGTGTTAGAAGGACCTGAGAGACGCAGAGTCCTGTGGAGGTCAGTGGGAACACTGCTCTCAAAGGGAGTTGTAAAATTCTTGTGGGGCCCTACTTAGTTTCTGAAGGAGAGACAGTAATTATAAAAGAGCAAATTAGACCTCTCCTCACTGTCTGTCTTCCTGTCTTCCCATGTGGTCTGTCTTTATTGCTCACCATTTGCCACAATGTGATATAGTCAGAGGGGCCCTCACCGGAGTCAGTGCTATGCTGTTTAGATATTCAGCCTTGAAAACTATGAGCCTAATAACCCCCTTTTCTTCATAAAGTACACAGGCTCAGGTATTGTGTGATAGCTGTTCTTTTTCTATCCCAGAATCTCACCCAGCTATCACATTTCATTTAATCATAATGTCTCCCCAAGTTCCTCTTGGCTATGACCATTTCTCAAGATTTCCTTGCTTTTTCTTAATGACCTTGGAAAGTTTTTTTAAAAATAGTGGTCAAATATTTTGCAGAATGGTCCTCAACTGGGATGGTCGGATTAGACTGTTGTTTCGGGTTTTGGATGGAAGACCACAGAGGTAACATACTGTCACCGTGACTTATCACTGTTTACATTGACGTTGAACACCTGATTGACATAGTTTTTGTCAGGTTTCTTTACTCTAAACAAATCCTTCCACTACACCATTCCATGTTATGAAGACTTCATAAATTGTTTTGAATTCTTCTACAATGGAGATTTCTCTCTCCCTATTTATTTATTTTTATTTATTTTACTTTTATATTTATTATTTAATCACATTTATGTCAGTATGAACTCATGGATACTTATGTTATGCTTTGGGCTATAATTCAACATTATTTTGTCACTCAGATAGTTCTGGCTTTGGTCATGGAGGGTTATATCATTTGGCCCCTGTTCTCCTCTGACATACACTCACAGTTGTGGGGTTTGAGTAACTCCTTCCTTTCTAGCACTATGTGTTGCTTCAGTCTGGTCTTGTATATTTCCTGCCTCAATTCTAGACTACTGACTCACTTCCCATATTTATTTAAAATGTATTTTACATTGGGATACTATTTGTGTGTGTGTATGTGTGGTTAAAACCACCGTCTGGATGGCTTCCACTCACCACTGGGTTCTTTCCACACTCTTCTGGCTGCTTTGTGCCCAGGGAAGCTGCCCTGTCTGGACCTACGAAGTGGCCTTGAAGATGAGGCTCTCTGATGGAAATGGGAGGGAGCAACCACAGTGAGCCTGGGCTGAGTTTCTCCACTCTTTCTGAAGTGGGGGACCTCTCGGGCTTACCTCCTGACTTGATGAAGGTTTTGGCTTCCATTAGGCAATCCTTTTCACATGGCCTTCTCTGTTGCTACTCCCCTTACTCTTTCCCACCTCCCTGGACCCCATCTCAGAACCCTGGACCAGTTACAGGGATAAGAGTGGCCCAGGGACACTGCTCTGGATCTGGTGGTTTCAGTCCATCTCACTCTTACATTAATAAAACATTTTTTAAAAATTTAAACTCCTAAAGAATCCTAATGTGATTATGTCATCTATTTCCAGATGGGAAGTTTTCCAGTATATTTTTGGAATAAGGTAAGAGGATGTTCAAGGAAGTTAGGAGGAAGTGAAGGAGGGACAGAGGGATGGAATGGATCAAAGAATACTGAGTGAGGAAGTGAGAAAGCGGGGAGAGACTGAGAAGATTCAATTCATTTTGTAATAACTTGAAGGAAGATACTTTGGATCAGTGGCAGAGAACAGGTTTGCGACTACAGCCAATTTATTCCTTATATGCTGAATAACAATTTTAAGTCCATGTGGAGCTAGTCCATTTTGTTTTAGAATTTAACTTTAGAGTTAATGATATTAATATGTGGAGTTATTATTAATAACTCGCATGGTTTCCTGACAATGTGTTAGACACGGAATTCTCAAGTAGATTAAGAGCAAACGTTTCTTATTAGTATGAAACAACTGTGCAAGTTCCATATTTCTGCATTTATAAGGATTCATACTTTCATTAGCATTACTTTGGATATCTTCTTAATGAAAGGAAAAAATCTTATCCTAGACAATTCTTTAGTGTTTGTAATAAATGTGACATATTGTGCTCTTGTTTAAAAGAATCCAAGTTGTTTAACATGTTCTTATTGAATTATAACATTTCCCCAAAATACTGAAATGCAAACACAGTTAACTACATACAGCAATCTATTGATACATCCTTTATTGCATGTAGAGGGTCACCTAATATAAATTGTATGTAAACTGTGAGTTTTACTGATGAGTGAACTGGACGCAGAGAGACCATTACTTACTAAAAATTACACAAAGACTGTAAAGGCAGAAATCGAACTGCCAAAGCTGGAATATGGGTCTTTATAACTATATAACCTGTGATCTTTTAATTACACCAGTAGTTATTGTTAGTATTACTCTTTGGGGGCAATTAATTCAGAAGCATTCAGCATGTTTTCCTTGAAAATTCATTTATGTGATGGTTTTTTATAATGTTCACTGCATTTTTAGTTAGAATTGAAAGTACTGTTTCAATGAATTTAAACTCCTTTTGGAAACTTCTGAAGTAGAATAGTCTATGGCTAATTCTCACATAAAAATAAGACATAGTTGGTTTTGATTACCTCTCAGTATTAGGGTATTTAATTTTGATTTTATTTAAAAAAATACCAAATGAACAGTCAATATCGTATTTGTGGGAGCAGGAAATAAAACCAGCATCCTCGTCTCTGCCTGAGATGTTGAAGGATGGTCAGTTGCTTGATTCAACTTTTTCTTGGTGAAAGAGAATGGAGGAGGTTGTTTTCATCTGAGGAAAGTAATTAATTTGCATATATTCAGAATGAGAGTTTATGCAGGGTTGTTAAGATCAGTATAACAGAGACTTTGTCTTGGACAACTCCTCTTCTTAACAATGATGCATTAACTACCTGTAATATGGTTCTTTTTGTGTGTGTATGGGGTGGGAGGAGGCAGTGCTGAGGATCAAACGCAGGGCCTTATGCATGTTAGGCAAGTGCTCCACCACTGAGTTACATTCCCCAGGCTCAAATGTGGTTCTTTCTTTTATTCATTTAGCAAATAATTTTTAAATATTTTATTTTAACAAATGTTTTTGGGGGTTGGATGTTCTACCAGGCTTTGCAATAAAAGAGATGACCTTGTTATACATAAATGCAACTTTTACTTAGTAATTGCTGGTTATTATTGTGACTAAACTTACTTTTCAACTATGTTAAAATTTCAAACAATTTAAGACAGATCTATTTAAAAAACAATCTGTACAGATTTCCAAAAGAAGTTGTACATGGCTTTGAGACTCCCTGGAGGAACAGGATGAAAAGGTGCTCTGAGATCTGAGTTCTTCCTATGGTCAATGCTGTCATCCTTGCAAAATTGAGGGGCCTGGAAGATGGGGGAGGTGGTGATTTTCTTAGGACCACAGAACCAAAACAAGGACTGGACCTTGTTTTCCCTCACTTTTGGGCTTATTCAAACAGTATACTGATTTGTATGGTACTGTACTCCTTTTATCCTTCCTGACTTCCTTGAATGCATTTTTATCTTATTCCAAAAGGATCATGGAAAATATACTGAGAGCAATTTATTAATTCATTGGCTTATTTGATTAACAGATATTTATCGACCATCTTCTTTGGGGGTAGGCCAAGTCATGAGGCCAGGAGGGGCAGGGCATACATGTGAGCAGAAAAGACACTGGTGGCACTTCAGCCCAACTATGTGCTGAATCTATGGTAGGATATTCACTATGAGACCATATTAAGTAACTCTAATATAATTCCTTAAGTGAATTGATTCACAAGTATGAGGAAAGCGCAACCAACTGATAATTAGGGAATAGAATAGGCCATCGTAAGAGAGAAGATCAGGATTTTCTAATATTGTGTGGGAAGGAGTGGTCCCAGTTAGGATGCACAGCTCAAGGTGAAAACTGAATGACATGTGGGAACAGGCCAAATGAGCACCAGGGTGGGGATGGGCCCACCTCTTCATGCACAAGGAGTGGAGCGAGCCAAGGTCCAGAGGTTGATGTCCCAAAACAAAGAAGGAATTTTCTAGAGAAAATTTATATACTTGTGAAGAAATAAATGATGCTAATATTTATTCCATTCTGAATTGGTGCCAATGATTGCTAAGCACTCTACTTGTATTAATTGCTTGAATCCTCACTGCATACTGTGAGATAGGGGAGTGTTGCTATCATAACTTTACAGAAGAAGGTCTAAGGATTACATGAGTTAAAAATCTCACCAAAATTGTATATGGAGGATTGATGAGATGGAACTCAGGCCAGGGTGCATGGCGCCAGTGTCCCCGCACCTAGACACAATCCTACATTCTTCCAGAATGGAAAGCAAATAATGGGTATTTCATGCCCTATATTCCTTCCTCATATTTGGAGTTCAATTTCTACAGTTGAGAGAAATTACTCAAACCCCCAATTTGAATTTATGCCTTGTCATACTGTATTTGCTTAATGAATGCAACCTCTATATTTCCTTTCATTTGTGGGTTTATGAACGTCAGCATCATACTTTATATGTGGTTTGATTTAAAAAAAAAAAAAAAAAGCCAAACCTGTCATAATTAAAGATACCTAACTTTGGACAAAAACACTTCTCTCCTACTTGTAACAATCCAGCACTAAATATAACTGAATAAATAAATAAATAAAATAACCCATGAGCTGAGACAAGCAGCACTTTATATTCTTAATGCTCCTGCTATTAAATAACTGTACCTTGCCCAGTTTCTGCACTGGTCTTCTTCTCCTAGGTTTTCTCCTGTATCATTTTTGTGGCTACTTCATTTCTGTTTAATATTTGCTTATTTTTGTTGAAATCCCCGGTGCAGAAACCCACAAACCAAACAAATACTAATGGAAAACTCAGAGCAGCTCAAATGTCCTTGGAGACACTCTCTTTTTTTTTTGCCACCATTTGTCATCCTCTGCTCAGAGAGATCAACAGTTTTTAGCACACAGATCAATATTCTCTTAACCCAGACCTAATCTGAGGAAAGCTTCCCTGTGTTTCACCTTGGCCTACTCCTCTCTACTGGAGTTGCCCTTTTTTTTCCCCCCCTAGCAATAATTTTGTCTGAGTAAGACAGCAATTTTTCATCCTTTGGTCAAAACTAGTGACAAAAGAGGGAATAATAGTTGCTGACATACGAAATGATAGATTTGACACATGGCGTGCTGAGCTGGGAGCTTTCACGTGCCAAAGGAGAAAGACAGATAAGCAGGCTCCTGGTTCTTCTGACATCCTTGGCTCCCCCAGCCCACCCCACCCTCTAGTAGTACCAAAGCAACCTCTGCCATTTTTTTTCTTTCTCTTTCTTTTCTTCTTCTTCTTTTATTTTTTTTCTATTTCTTGAAGAAGTTTTGTCTCTGACTCTGGGTAGAAAACCAGTACATGCTCTGCTCTCCTGCCCAAAATAAACGTTTCTCCTTCCTGCAAAAAATGATCAATCTCTGCCCTTTTCTGCAGCACAGTCAGGGCAATACAGCCTGCTGCTTGAGGAAATATTAACAAATATAGCCAGTGAGAGGGAAACAGATGGGATGAAGAAATTGAACCAGCAGATTTCTGGACGGTGTTCAATGAGAGGAGTTTTATAATACGGAAACAGAACTGCTCTTTAATTTTTGTGAGCATCAATAGTCAGGAAACACCTCTCTCCAGCCTCCTGGTCTCCTATTAAAGACCTCCACACAGGGACACAAAAGGGTCCCTTTCTTAACCATTCTGGCAAAAGCAAATGAAGGCGTACAAAAGCGAGTGCCAGGCGGGAGTGCGAAGGCGTGCTCACGGCTGGGCTCTGGCTCCTTGGACAGACGTGGTGACCTGCATGCCACAGAGCGGGGCTCCAGCCCAGGATCCCCTTACATCTTTACACACAAAAGCTTCTTTCAGATTCTAAACTCACCAAACAGGAACAATTTTTACTCCTGCCTGGGCTCCTTTGGAGCATGTGTTCACATTTAAAGCCCTATGCCATGTGTCAATTGCCTGCGCTCAGAGTTATTTGTATTCTTCGGATTTGCAAAGACACTGCCACCAGGACCTCCATGGGTCACCAGCAGCCTGTAAAAGACAGCAAGTATGATTTACCTTCTGAAACGTGCTTTTCCCTCAGCTCTGAATCCCTCGTTCTTCCCTCCTTGACCAATGTAGTAGCTGAGTGGGAAGCTACAGCTTTTTCACGATAATAGCATCACCAGGAAAATGTCAATATTATCCCCCACCCCTACCCCACACGAAAAAACACAAATATTCTAAGGTGAATGCTATTTGCAAAGTCACAAAATAGTTACTTGCTACTTTCCTTTAAAAGATAAAGTTTCGGAAAGAATTTTTCAACCTTCTACCCAAAAGTAGGGTTGTTGTTGAAAACCTCTAACCTCTCCAAGTTCGTGCATGCTCTATACATAAGGAAAAGATTATAGAGACATGATCAAATGCGTGTTTTTAATCGTTAAGCCAGTTTTCTTTCATTCCTCCCCCCTCCTCTGTGTGTGTGTGTTGTGTTTGTGTTTGCGTGTTGATGAAAAATATTTTTCTAGGAATACATAATTCGGCACATTCTATAGTATTTTTTCACAGTTTCTACATGTTTGACATTTTAGCCAAAACTATTTGGATGGAAAATCAAATTGACAAATTCTGATATTTTGCTTTCAATATAGGAAAGTAATAAAGAACTCTTTTTTTTTATTATTTAATAAAGGAAAGGAAAGTTTTGGAGGGACTACTTTTTAATAATTTTTAAGAACTTTAAGATTTAGTACCAATAGTTCCTGGGAGGTAATAAAATGATTTTTTTAGATGTATAAAATATCTTCAAATGTAGATGATATGAAGATAAGAAATTAGGTGAAGTTAAATAATTGAACACTAACAGAAATCCGTTTCTCATAATTAGAAGCGTTAGGTAGAAAACAACTGTAGAGTAAACGGTTGGTTTGATTCTTTTCCTCATGAGCAGAATTTCTCAGCAAATTGCCTGAAGTTTTTGCTTGTTCATTTGTTTGTTTTCGGTTAATTTTAAGGTCATAATTTAGAGCGCATTTCTTTAGTCTAGGAGCCCCTTGGTGAAAACGGCAAAGGGTGTTTGGGCATTTTTTTTTCTCATAGCAATTTCAAGTACAGCGTTGCTGAAACGTAGAATCATTTTTGAACACGCACCCCGAGGCCACAGGACAATGAACATTTTGAAGGCGTTGATAAAATAAAAATAAAACCACACTACCATTCTTTGGAAAACAATAATACAGCTCTTAGTGACCTACCCGCTCACCTTGGCCTGTTTTTCCATCTGTGAGCTGAACTCCCCTTAAAGCCCGAAGGACTCTGGGGGCACAGAGGACAGAGCTGAGAGGTGCCCCTACCTCACTTGGAAGCTTTTTATTCCCCCTGCAGAAAAGGTCTCCCCTTCCTATCAGAGAATTTTGCAGGCACTTATTGCATTACTGTTTCATCCCCAAAGAATTTTGTGATATGGATGATTTGGTTGACTTCCCATAGGCTCAGTCCTTGTAGAATACAAAGAGTTAAGACGATGTTTCCTGTTGTAGAATTAATCAGATTCATATTAGCAGTAGTAAATGTCATGTTGGCACCTTTTCCTTCTCACACATTACAGTTTCAAGTCTTTGCTATGAGGACATAATGAAGTCAAGATATGCAGTGCCATATACCCTGCATCTTTTTGTCAGTCTGCATAAGAAATGAATTGTATCTGTTACGAAGGGGGTCAGGGGAGCAGCGAGTGAAGAAGACTGCTTAGAGAAATGACATGTCAATGGAAACAAAAACTTATTTTTGAGTTCTTTCTAGGTGGATTGCTTTGGGGAAATAAAATGTTCACCAATGCTCCTTTGGTTACATTTAATTGTTACTGACCAAGCAGCTTTGAAGGTCTCCTGGCTTAGTTCTTGAGATCAATAAAATAAAAAATGAGGCAAATTTGAGCACAGTCTGGAAAGGGGTATCTTGGCCTCTGCCCTGCACTGGGGACCCTGTGGTAGGGTGGCTACATGTTCAACTCTGGAGTCTCACTGCCTGCGGATGGATCACTCAGTTTCATCTGAGAACTAGATGTATCTTCATCGAGTTGTGCAACCTTGTGAGTCTCTTTCACCAGAAAATAAGGACGATATCTGTGCTTATCTCAGATGATTCTGGCAAAGATGAATCACAGGAAGTGCTCCTTACAGGCTGCTGGTAGTCAGCGCATGGACTGAACATCTCCATAAATACTAGCAGTGGATATGGATTCATCGATTCTTCAACTTACTCAACAAAGGCTTATTCATCACTTGCTAGGCTGACTATTTGGGAGAGTCAAGAAAAGAAGTGGCTTGAGTCAGATGGATGGAGAAAGGTAATATTCTAAAATGGGATACTGCAGAAAGCCACTGTATGTGGAAGAACAGAGCCGCAGCTCAGGAGCTGGTGGCAGAGGAGAAACTGCTTACCAGCTCCTGTAGGAGTGTTTGTAACAGCAGAGGTGGCCCGTGCTCTCCCTCAGTGTTACTCCACCGGTGTTCACAGCCTGTGTGGGACATCTTTCCTCTTCCCTTGGGATCTCCGATGTTTTTAATAACCAGTTCCTTGGTTTTACATTGCAGCACTCTTTCTCTCCCAGAAACATCCAGAAGCTTCCGTTCATCTACTAGCAGCTCTTTAAGAAAAAGTTGTTTCTTCTTAGATAAAAACATCTTGTCACTTTTCCCAGCATCACATCATTTGACAACGTGCAGGAAGGCAAGGGCTCCCTTATCCTTCTCTGCATCCATCTCTTTCCTTCTTCTGTCCTTTGGCAAACACTGATCTTCTTCTTTATTTTTTTTTAAACCACACTTTTGCTCTTTCTAGAATTTCTTACAGTTGGAATCAAAAAGTGTACTGTCTTTTGTACCTGGCATTGTTCACTCACCAGAATGCTTTGGGAATTCACCTGAGTTGTTAAATATCAGGACTTCTTCCTTTTTCATTGCTGAGTACTATTTCATTTTCTACTTTACCACAATTTGTGTATTCTGTAGTAGATGGGAATTCTGGTTATTTCAGTGTTGTATAATTAGAAGCAAACATCATTATAGTCATCTTTGCAAGCAGATGTATGCTTTTATTTTTATTGGGCAAATATCTAAAAATGGGATTTCTGAGTTATATCATAAGTATTTGCATGACTTTTTAAGAAATTGTAAAATTCTTTGCTGAAGTTGCATGCTATTTTATGTCCCTGCCAGCTAAGTATAAATAAATAATGCTAAAATTTTTTTAAAAAAATTTCTGGATTTTAGAGAGGAGTTAATTTCACTGCAAGTTTTGCAGTCAACCTATTATTACTGAGTAATGTTTAGACTCTGTGAGGTATGACCAGGCCCTTGAGGATATCTTCATTGACATTTATAAGTAGCTTTAACTTAAGGCTCATGGTGAGCAGAAATATAAGCAGATTCTCATGAGGTTTTATGAAGAGAAAGTGAGATGAATTTCCATCCACATTGTTTTAACTTTTTGGCGGGGTACCAGGGATGGAACTCGGGTTCTTTTACCACTGAGTAATATCCCTACCCCTTTTTATTTTTTTATTTTGAGACAGGGCTTCAGTAAGTTTCTTAGTGCCTCACTAAGTTGCTGAGGCTGGCTTTGAACTTGCGTTCTTCCTGCCTCAAATTCCCAAGTCCCTGGGATTACAGCTGATCACCACCATGCCCAGTTTAATTTTTGATTGACAGTTATGCTTTATTTTAGTATATATTTTTATGATCAAACCTTACCTGTAGCACTGCATCCTATGTACTCCTACTGTGTTTACCTTACAATTGTATTAACAGTGCTCAACATGTTTTAGGACCCCACATGCAATTCTAGGTGTAATTATTCATTTTTCATTGTAAATTCTCTGTGAATTTTTCTCCTTCAAGGATAGATAGTATCTATGTGAACGGCAGCATTTTGAATTGTTCAAAGCCTTCGAACTCTAATGGGATTTTGAAGTTTTTTAAGTACTTCTCTAGAGAATAATTTATGTAATTCCTGAAATATCCTTCTGAGGCAGGAGTCCAGCTACTATCCCTATTTTACAGCTAAACCAACTTGTAGTGTTTAAGTAAACGTTGAGTAATGACATCACAGAGAAGGAAAATATTTTTTACCTTCTTAACTTTTTCACCTTCTTCATGCTTGTATACTTTTATATCTTCCCCAGCCAAAGCCGAAAATGGATTCAAAGGAAAACCGAGGCATATTTCAGTTAAATTAGCTGTTTTATCTCAACAACGTTTCATCCCATTAGGACAAGCCAACTGACAGTATTTGATGCTTGTGGTAATGCAGTTAAATGTGACAAATTAAGTTTACACATCGATCTCCCCTATTATCCTAAAATAATGCCAGAAAGGGCAGAAGTATTTAGGATTAGTGAGATAGTTAAACCTGGATGGGAATCTCGAGGATGGAGTCCCAAGGTCCTGGGGTGACACTGTGTTAGGTAAGATCAGACTAAAGGGAAACTGAATAGATTTGAATATTATATTCAGATCAAACTAGGTTGGCAGAGAGTGGTGAGGTGAGGGTGGGACATGGGACCACAGGCAGGGAGGGCATCCCAAAGTCCCCGGAGCCTGGAAACCCAGCAGGCACTAGAGATAGGGCCCTCTGGATTGGCCCTCAGCACTTGCCACTGGAATGCACTTAGTGTGGCCCGAACAGGGTGGAACGCGGGGCCCATCTGTGCTCGTCCAAGGACAGGCATGGGAAGCCCAGGTGAGTCAAGGATGTTAGGCTGCCAGCTTAAGACACATAGGGGACTGAGTAGCCCAAGGCAAGACTAGCACTCCTAGCCACCTGGTTCCTGATGCTAACAGGATACAAATCCTCCTTAAATGTTCCCCTTCTCTCTTTTTTTTTCCCCCTTGTCTCTTGATTTCTGCCTGAGAGATTCCAACAGGCTTCCTCCATGTCTCAGGTAGAATCATTCCAAACATCTCAAGCAGGAACATGTGTTGAATGGGGGCTTTTCTTCCCAGCAACGCTAAAATGGAAAAAAGCCCATTGGATACAGAAGGTACTCACCTCTTCAAAAGATCCAAGACAGATTATGACATATAGTTGAAACCAACATGATGGACAAATGGCTCAGTTCTCAAGTATGCAAATATGTACAGATTTATAACACAAGAATAAAATCGTCCATGCAGGTGTTTAGCAATGAGAAATTATATATCAGGAAATTGTAAATAAATAGGATGCAGTCATAATATTGTTGACATCAGATAAAGAAAAATATGAAAAAAAATAAAAGAAAGTATTACACACTCGAGATTAGATCAGTCATGCATATTTATCCACAAAATAACACCACAATGGTATTTTTAAATTTTTTTAAAATTGAAAATTAAAGGAGGATTTTGACAATTCCTTCTCTCTCTTCGGCAGATAAAGTAGATAAAAAATAAGTCACACATCAGACTTTAGACTTTACGAAGAATTCATGTTGACTTCAGAAGCATTGGAGACATCTTTGTAAGTTTTAATAAACATTTGTTGGGTTCATTTAATGACCCAAGGGAGTTTATATATTATTTATTCTTCAGAATGATGCTGTGATGTAGCTCTTGTGCCAGATTTGCTGATAAAGAAACTAAAATTGAGAAAGAGACTGTCGAGTAACAGTTTGAAAATGTAGACATTTTTCAACTTTCTTTTCTTGAACCAACTTGAAACTTATAGAAAAGTTGTGAACATAGCACAGTTACCCCAGATTCCTCAGCGATCTTCTCTCAAAGTTCACATCTTCCCTAACCATACCACAATGATCAAAACAGGAAACTAGCATCAGCATGGCATGATTAACTAATAACATTCTTCAAATTGCATTTTTTTTTTCATTAACATCCTTTTCTAACCTAAGATCTTATGCAGGATCCTGTGTTGCATTCCTCTTTGGTCTTCTTCAAAACAAATTTATTTGCTCCTCATTTTTATTTTCTGCTTCGTAATCTTGGTACTTTCAGCAGCGTTTGGTCAGTGTTTGTAGAATGCCACTCAATTTGGGCTCAGCTAGTGTTTTGTCAATGGGACTGCCAGACTGTTTTGACAGGAGTCCCACAGAACCAGGCTGCTTTCTTCTCAGTGTCATGCCACAGTGTCACAGGTCACAAGGTTAGGATGCTCAATTGTTGCTGAGGTTGACTTTGTGCACTTGCTCAAAGTAGCATCTCTTAGTGTCTCCAGCTCTAAAGTACCTATTTTTCTCTTTGTGGACAGAAGTATGTTAGGACATATATGTGAAGACCATGCGAACCATGTTTTTCCTCAACTATGAGACAACGTTTAAAAATTGGTCATTTACCAGGTGACAATGTTAATGAAATTAATTGCATAAAGTAGTATTTATAGATCTCACATTCTCTGAAAAAAAATGCCAGTAATAAAACCATAGTAACTCCACATTGAAATTTATAGAATAACATTGTAAATATATTAGGACAAATAAAGGATCCGTTTATGATTTCATATTAATATATTAAAAATTGGAACAAAGATGTGAAAATATGAAAATAAAATTTCATTTTAAAATAATGGAATTGTGCATGATGCATCTCCAAAACTAGTAAGTGTAAACTGCCAAATTTAGAGGGAAATTCATACCCTTAAATTCCCATTAATTACCTCAAGAATGATCTGTTTGCCACCTGTACACTCCAACCCTACGTTAGTAGTGAATAGAACAGACATGATCCTTGCTATATTCATAATGATGAAAACAAATAAGTTAACCTTTCATCTTAAGAAATTTGGGGGGCCAGGCATGGTGGCGCACAATTGTAATCTCAGCAGCTCGGGAGCCTGAGGCAGGAGGATCACGAGTTCAAAGCCAGCCTCAGCAAGTTAGTGAGGCCTTAAGCAACTCAGCGAGACCCTGTTTCTAAATAAAATATTAAAAAGGGGTGGGGATGGGCTCAATGGTTAAGCACCCCTGGAGTCAATCCCTGGTACCAAATAATAATAATAATAATAATAATTAGCTTTGGGGGAAACTATTAAATAAGTCCACAAGAAAGAAGGAGAAAAACAAGGAAAGGAAATGGAATAGAAAACAGAGAAAGAGTAGAATTAACAAAGAGATGATACAGCCAAATTCTGTCTTCTTAGAAATGCAATTAAACATGTCAGAGTTAATCAGAAAAATCCCCAATAGCATCGAAATCCATGAGCTCAGCTAAAAAAGAACAAATCTTTGAATTTAAGGGAGAACATTAAGAAGGGACACAGACATGGCAATTCATAAAAGAACATTTAAAACAGCCATTGGTCATTTAAAAATTAAAACAATTAATCCATTAATATTTAAAAATTATTTCATTAATTATTTTAAAAATAATTCATTAATAATTTAAAAATTAAAACAATGAGATCATGGTTTTCCTTAAGACACCCACACTGATAAAATATTGGCGACACCTCAAGTTGCTTAGACTGACTAGAGAACAAGCCCACGCAAACTGTAGTATTAACTCACTACTTCTTCTTCTTTTGTTTTTTTTTGCTACTGGGGATTGAACTGAGGGGCACTCAACCATTGAGCCACATCCCCAGCCCTATTTTGTGTTTTATGTAGAGACAGGGTCTCACTGAGTTGCTTAGCGCCTCATCATTGCTGAGGCTGGCTTTGAACTCACGATCCTCCTGTCTCAGCCTCCCTAAGTGCTGGTATTACAGGCTTGCGACACTGCGCCCGGCTGGCATGATTCACTACTTTTGATGGAAAATTTTATCACTGTTACATCAAGCACTCTACATTATATCTGGCCCATTTCTAAGAAATATTAAGAGTTTATGTTAAAGATACAATCATTCATAGGTTTAAACACAATACTATTCATCTTAGCATAGGGGATAATAGTGGAAACACTAGACACAACCTATATGTCCAATAATTAGCCAACGGATTTCTTCAGCCCACAGATAGGTGAAATGGAATATGTATTGGTGAAAAATAATACTGTAGAAGAATATTAGTAGTAAAGAAAAGTATTCCAAAAATATCTTAGGTTATTGAAATTGTTCTCTAGTGTGATTTTTACCATAGTCACATAGAGTGTTAACTGATGCACCTATAATCATGAAGATCATGATGGTGACCTTGACTCCAAGCACCTCTTCTACTTTTAGTTCAAGCAGGGCCTACACATACACACACACCTACACACACACACACACACACACAAACACACACGCGTACTTTGGGCAGATTTACATATATGTGTACATAAATCAAACTGCCTTTACTTCTAAATTCTGGAGCTCCTTTTACCTTGACATTTAATCTCTGTATGCTTCTTTCTTTTTTTTCTTCCAAAAAAGAGAGCAGTATTTTGAAACATCTTGAATTTTTGAATTCTTAATGTAAGTTTTGAAAAATATGACTTATTTATTCCCATTTATTATGCACTTGTCTGTATTTCTCCTCTATTTTTGATTCCTTTAGGCCTTGACTTTCCACTCAATGATTTTCTATCAAAATGGGCCCCCTAGTTATTGACGGCTTCCACATTCTTAAAAGTAACGAATTCTACAACGTTCCTCCTCGCTCCCGATGGATGGCTTGATTTACACTTTGCGTCATCTTTTGAATGTTCGCTTCCGTTCTTTCTTTTCCTTATTTACATTCGAGTCATTTAATTCTTTCTGGTATTTCTTCCTGTTGCGACTCAGGCTGCTTCTGCTGCAGTGACACACGTCCACACCTGTTCCCTTTTTTCACAGTTAGTGACCAGTGCTTGACTAGCTGGTAAAGCTGGAGAAACCACACAATTCCCATTTTAAGGATTTTTTTTGGTACTGGGGATTGAACTCAGGGGCACTCGACCACTGAGCCACATCCCCAGCCCTATTTTGTGTTTTATGTAGAGACAGGGTCTCACTGAGTTGCTTAGTGCCTCGCCATTGCTGAGGCTGGCTTTGAACTCACGATTCTCCTGTCTCAGCCTCCCTAAGTGCTGGGATTACAGGCTTGTGCCACCGTGCCCGGCTCCGTTTTAAGGATTTTTGATACAATTTTTTTTTCTGCCAAAACATGAAGAATGGGTTCTCAGTAGCTTTGCAGCCACACATTGGAAATCTTCCTCCATGCTCCTCACTGCCTCCATGAATAGAGATAGAAACAACAATTGGGGACCATCTCCTGGAGAACTCAGGAAACTGAAAATGTTGTAGTCCCTGGTAGAGAGGAAACAGAAACTCCCACCATGATTTCAAGAATGAATAACATCTGTGAAGAAAGGTACCTCTGTATCAAATCTGCTCAGTATAAAATGAATTGGAAGAGTAAAAAAATATTTGAACAGTCCAGGACACCCAGATCCTCCCAGCCTAACCCCAACAAAACAAACCCTAGGAGATAACGTTCCCTAGGCGGGAAATTCAGGCAGTCACAATTTTGCTTGAACTATTTTTCCAGCATTTAATAGGTGGTGAATATAGGACATTTAGGCATAGAAGGAAATTTTCTGTTCATTAATTTTCTTGAAAAAAATTATTTTTAATCATGTTGGAACACCGAGCCATATGTGTACTTGGAGAAAATTCTGCCTTATCCAGACTCCCCACTGCAAGAATATCTAGATAAGTTTTTTTAAATTGATTCTTTTTAGTTATACATAACAGCAGAATCCATTTTGATCAAATTATACAAGCATGGAATGTATCTTATTCTAATTAGGAGCCCATTCTTGTGGTTGTACATGATGGTGGCATTCACTTAGATATTTTCATATATGTACATAGAAAAATTATACTAGATTCATTCCACTGTCTTTCCTATTCCTATTTCCTCTCCTTTCCCTTCATTCCCCTTTGTCCAAAACACTGACCTTCTCTACTTCCCCTCCCCTCATTTACTGTGGTTTAGCTTCCAAATATCACTGAAAATATTTGATTTGGGGGGTGTTTGGAATTGGCTTATTTCACTTAGCAAAGAGAGTCTTCAGATCCATCCATTTACTAGCAAATGTCACAAAGTCATTTTTCTTTATGGCTGAGTAGTATTCCATTGTATATATATACCACATTCTCTTTATCTGTTGAAGGGCCTGTAGGTTGGTTCCATAGCTTAGCTATTGCGAATTGAGCAGCTATAAACATTGATGTGGCTGTATCACTGTAGTATGCTGATTTTAAGTCCTTTGGGTATATGCTGAAGAGTGGGATAACTGGTTCAAATGATGGTTCCATTCCTAGTTTTCTGAGGAGTCTCCATACTGCTTTTCAGAGTGGTTGCACCAACTTGCCATCCCACCAACAATGTATCAGTGTACCCATCCCCCACATCCTTGCCAACATTTATTGTTACTTATATACTTGATAGCTGCCACTCTGACTGGAGATGAAATCTCAGTGGAGTTTTAATTTACATTTCTCCAGTTGCTAGAGATGTTGAACATTTTTTCATGTATTTGTTGACTATTCATATTTCTTCTTCTGTGAAGTGCCTGCTCATTTCCTTTGCCTATTTATTAATTGGGTTATTTGATTTTTGAGTGTTAAGTGTTTTCAGTTCTTTATATATCCTGGAGATTAATACTTTACTTGAGGTGTGGGTGGGAAGCATTTTCTCCCATTGTGTAGGCTCTGTCTTCACATTCTTGATTATTTCCTTTGCTGTGAATAAGCTTTTTAGATTAATACCCACTTATTAATGTTAGATTTTATTTCTTGTGCTTTAGAAATCTTATTAAAGAAGTCAGCTCCCAAGTCAATATGTTGAAGTGTTGGGCTTACCTTATCTTCTAGTAGATGCAGGGTTTCTGGTCTAATACCTAGGTTTTCAATCCACTTAGAGTTGGTTTTTATGCAGGGTAAGAGACAGGAATTAACTTTCATTCTATTACATATGGATTTCCAGTTTTCCCAGCAGCATTTGTTGAAGAGGCTATCTTTTCCCCAGGGTATGGTTTTGGTGCCTTCATCTAGTATGTGGTAACTGTATTTATGTGAGTTTGTCTTTGTGTCCTCTATTCTGTTCCATTGGTCTTCTTGCCTGTTTTGGTGCCAATACCATGCTGGTTTTGTTACTATAGCTGTGTCATATAATTTAATGTCTGGTATTGTCATACTTCCTGCTTCATTTTTTTTCACTAAGGACTGCTTTGGCTATTTGGGGCCTTTTATTTTTCCAAATAAATTTACTGACAGCTTTTTATATTTGTATGAAGAATGTCATTGGAATTTTATGGGAATTGCATTGAATCTGCATGGCACTTTTGGTACTATAGTCATTTTGACAATATTAATTCTGCCTATTTGAGAACATGGGAGATCTTTCCATCTTCTAAGGTTTTCCTCAATGTCTTTCTTTAGTGTGATGTAGTTTTCATTGTAGAGTTTTTTTTTTACCTCTATACTTCACCATGATCAAGTGAGTTTCCTCCTTGGGATGCAAGGTTGGTTCAACATAAGGAAATCAATAAATGTAATACATCATATTAATAGCCTTAAAGACAAGAACCACATGATTATCTCAATAGACGCAGAAAAAACATTTGACAAAATGCAGCATCCATTCATGTTTAGAACATTGGAAAAATGAAGGATAAAATGACCATACCTCAACATCATAAAAGCCATCTATGACAAACCCAAGTCCAACATCATTGTAAATGGAGAAAGACTAAAACCTTTTCTTGTAAAAAGAGGAACAAAACAGAGATGTTTATTCTCATCTCTTCTATTCACATTAATCCTTTAAACTCTAGCTAGAACAATTAGCAAAAGAAAAATGTTAAAGGGATACAAATAGGGAAAGAAGAACTCAAACTATCTCTGCTGATAACATGACTTTATATTAAGAAAACCCAGTAAACTTCTAGAACTTCACCAGTAAACTTCTACAACTCATAAATTAATTCAGAAAAGTAGCAGGATACAAAATTAACACCCACAAATCAATTGCATTCCTATATATTAATCAGCTAAAAGAGAAATTAAGAAAAACCATCCCATTCACAATAGCCTAAAAAAAATGAAATACTTAGGAATCAATGTAGATTAGTATCTTAGTGAAGAAAGCAGAAACTAAATTGAATTCTATATAATTAAATCAAAATTCCAAAGTATTGAAATTTTAGGAGCTTCTATCTCCATTTACATTCTGAAAACTATTTATTAAATACAGAAATCAGATACTCTTAATTTCTAGGAAAATATTTATATATATATATATATATATCCAGGACTGAGAGTATCTGTTTTGTCATTCCAATTAGCTCATTATAATTTGTTGCATGTCCCATTGCTTCTTCTACATAGTGGGAATAAGATAACTATGGTCTAGTCCTCACATTTGAAAAACACACATTCTAATTCTTTCTTTCCCCCAAGTTGCTTTTACTTCCTCATTATCTCAAATTCCTCATTTTTAAGACAATCACAGTTGAACCATACTGTGTCGCATCTCTTTGGTGACACCCTCAAGAAGGAATTCTCTGTGTCTTTGCAGTCGTAACATGATTATTCACTCAGGTCTCCCCCAGTGGACTTCAGAATTGGGCAGAACACAGTGAAGATCTCAGTGTTCTTCTTACCGACTTGACACCCTCAACAAATGTATCCACCTTCCCCTGCCTCAGTTTCCCCTCCTGTAAAATAGTAGTGAGACCATTAATTATAATAGAGATTCAGCAAATTAAATGTTAGGCATAATGCCTGTAACAAAGCAAGTGTCCAATTAATGGTAACTGCCATTAATGTCATAGTAGATACGAATGCTGCTTGAAGAAATTCTGTCATTGTGGGACACCTTTGAAACAAGAGTCAAGATGGAAAATTACTGTCATTTTTTGTCACTGTTACTGTAATAAATTCCTGAGATAGTCTCCTTGCAAAGAGAAATGGGTTATTTTGGCTCACAGTTTTGGAGGTTTCAGTCCCTGGTTGGTTGGTTTTGTCATTATTTTTGAGCCTGTGGTGAGGAAGCACATCACAGTGAAGAGTGAACAGTGGAGCAGATCATCCACCTCATGGCAGGGACCAAAACTTTTGCAAAACAGAGAGGAAAAGAGGAAGGGGTGGGGACCCCATCTTTTTCAAGGGCATGATTCCATTGACCCAAAGACCTCTCAGTGGTCCCCACCTCTTGAAGTTTCATGCATTTTCCAATAGTGTGAACCTGCGGACCCAGTCTTTGGCACATGGCCCTTTGAGAGACATTCATATCCCTGTTATGATGGTCACACATCCCATGAATATTGTGACTGGATTAAGTATTTGGCAAGGTTTTGTTTTGTTTTATCAGTGATTGAACCCAAGGGGTGCTTAAACACTGAGCCACATTCCCAGTCCTTTTTAAAAATTTAATTAGAGACAGAGTCTCACCAATTTGCTTAGGCCTTCACTAAGTTGCTGAGGCTGGCTTTGAACTTGCGATCCTCCTGTCTCAGCCTCCTGAGCCCCTGGGATTACAGGAGTGAACCACCATGCCCAGCCTTGACAAGGTTTTTAACTGCAACCACAGATTTTCTTCTCAACTCCTTCCACACTATTTCTAAGGGCCAAACATATTGGCTTTCTAGAAGGACCGCCCTGGCCAAGTGAGAAAATGTAAATTCCAGTTTTCTTACTATCTGACTTCAAAGAATTGACATAGACTTTCTTAGTCTCATTTCTAAAATGAGAGTAGGAAGCCCAATGATTTTTATAGACCCCTCAAGATGTGACATTCAGAGAACTCTGGCCTTCCTGTCAGGGTAAATTGTAGCATAGGCACCTGTGTGCATACCTGGTCTCGGTTCTATATCCTCAGATGCATTCAGGATCCGGCATCCCATGAATGCTCCTCCCACAGCAGCAGATGGTGGGTGGATGACCTCACCTATTAATGGAGAATGGGGCTTGTTACTGTTCAAGGGACAAGAGACTTCTTCTGCATTGCCTTGCCACACCTCCAGTCCCCTATTTTTCCTTCTGCTTCATGGGATGATGCCCTTAGACGGACACACTTTTCAGTTCTCACTGAGCATGATTGAGCAGCATCTTCAGATATGCCTTTTCCAGACAGATCTCTGCAGGACGCTAGTTCTGTGTGCTGTCTGTTGGTGTTAAGTGAAGGACAGTTGCTTAGGTAAGCTTTATAGACATGAGGATAATTAGCACTCAACAGTCTTTTCTAATGCTTGTTTGTAGAGCCGTAATTGTGCACAGGGTACCTTGGGAATGGCCCAGTGACTTTCTCCTAGAGGTTTGGGAGCACTCCTCTGGACTATTATTCTGTGGCACACATTTTGATATATTCTGCCTCCACTTTTCTTGTACCCACTTCCTCATTATGCATTCATCTTTGAATGATGTGCACATCCATGTACTAAGCTCATTGGTCATGATGTTTGAGCTCTGGTTCAACTGAAAGAGGGTATGCAGATTTGATCTGTACAGGGAATAACAACCTACTCTTACCTTATGAGGGTGGCCATTACCTCATCACACAAGAGCATCCACTGATGTGTGGATGCATAGAGGCACGTGGAAGGAGTCCTGGTATGGTTTGGATTTGATTTGAGTGTGTCCTCCAAGAGTTCATGCATTAGAAACTTGGTACTCCCTGTGTTGGTGGTATTGGGAGGTCATGCAAGCTTTAAGAGTTGGGAAAGAAATTCATATTGTTCTCATGGGACTCTGGTCAGTTCTCAAGAAAGTATTGTTATGAAAGAGCAATCCTGGCCCTTCCCCAGTCTCTCTGGCTTCCTGTTGTGTCATGTAATTTCTCTCGAGGCAGTCCTGCCATGGGGCTATTGGCCATGATATGGCTCAGCCAGGGGGCTCCTCACCAGAACTTAATTGCTGCTTTCAAAACTGTAAGCTAGGGCTGGATATATAGCTCAGTTGGTAGAGTGCTTGCCTCACATGTACAAGGTCCTGGATTCAATCCCTAGCACCACAAAATACATAAATAAATAAATAAACTCCAAATCCTTTCTAGAAGCTTCTTGGTGGTAGATGAATTCAGATCGAAGTAAATTTTCCCATGAGATTTCAAGAGATGTGGTATATCCTGCTAACCTGTAGTGTGGGGTGAAATTCTCAAATACACCTCAAGGTACTGTGAATCAACTCTCCTTCCCTTCTCCCGAAGGTCTTGCTTCATGCAGTGCAATAGTTCAGGTAAAGAGAGGATTGTCTTTGTGTACATACGTAATGATAATGCAGTAATTTATCTTCTCTTAATCCTGTATTTGCCAAAACATACAAAAGTATTAAATGGCCTTGCTGAATAAATCACCTTTACATTCTAGTTAGGCAAATTCAAACATAAACAATATTACAAAATAATTTTTAAATAGTTGGGGAGGGAAGTGTTTCCAAGAAAGCTTAAGAATGTACACATCATCTGATCCTTCAAAGAAGCCCTCTCTTTCCACCCCTGATGCAGCATACTTACTTCTTAACCACCACTTTTTTTCTACTGGTTATTAATGAGTATTCCACTGACATTTATTAATGTGTAGATATTTCAATATACAGATATCCAAATATATATATGTATGTACATATACATACATATATAATGTGCAGATTTCTGGATATACAGAAATACTTGAACCTTAAGGTTACCAATTCCTAAAGGAAGCAATGAAGTGGTAAACAGGTAAACTCAACACTCAGTGCGTGTTTCCTGCTGGGCGTGGAGAGGAAATGATGAGCAAGCTACATTGTGCAGTTGATAGGGCAACTGTGGAAAAGAAACGTAACTTCCTGTTAGGATTTTTCGTTAATTTAAACTAGCTCCCAGAAAATAATAAAGGAAGCTAGGTTTGCCTGTGATTTCTTTTTTCCTTATTTGATTCACTCCCCACACTTCCCTCCCCTCTCCCAATGCCAACTGCTCCAGGGCCCCGGCACTATTTGTCACTGCTATGGTTTGAATGTTTGAGTCTCTCTAAAATTCAAATGTTAAAACCAGGCCCCCAAGGTGATGGTGTTAGGAGGTGTCACCTTTGGAAGGTGATCAAGTCATGAGCCTGGAGCCCCCAAGAATGGGATTCACACCCACTCCTTCTACTATGTGAGCATAGAATAAGGATGGCTGTCTATGGACCAGGAAACAAGTTCCCAACAGACACTGAATCTCTCTTCATCATGGACTTCCCAGCCTCCAGAACCATGAGGAATGAATATCTTTAATCACTTCCAGATCTATGAACTTTTGGTTATATTGAACCGACAATCTCATGTCTGCCTGGGATGGTGAAACTGCCTTTCCAGGAGAGGAGCACTGAGTTTGCCTTTCCTGGTCTGTGCCTGGGCTGTCTGTATTAAGGGCTGGATTCCAGGAGATCAGATCTTAGGTCAATAACATTGCCTGGATTCAGGAGTTGTGGAGGCCTTGATGCCTTGGATAGATAGCTATTCCAAAGTGAACATTCATATTGATGTGCTGGCTTGTGTCAGCTCAGTATCTGACATTTCTTTGTGGAGAATAAATAATTTGACATCTTTGCTCAATTAGGGAACACAGAGCTTGCTATTGTGATTTCAGTAAAGGAAATTTCAGGGAAGTTAGGAAGGGAAGGTGATATCATAGAAGGCTCAAGGAAGCACTTTCGAGCTGATTCCTCATCCCCCAAACACAGGCAATGCCATGGAGGCAGCTGTTAGTTGCAGCTCTATAGGATTAACCTTGTTTTCAGGTCCTAAGTCAATAACATTGCCTAGATTCAAGAGGTCTTGAATTTACTCCTGACTATTTACTCAGCTCCATTTGCTTTGCTGTGAAACCACATATTTCTTTTACCTCTTATTCAACTCGAGTGGAAAACTTAGAAGATAAGCTTATTTTCTTTTGGAAGAATCAGATGCTTTCATATGTATGTGGCTCCCTGATTTACAGGATCATTGCATTTGGGAGGTTCTAGGAATTGAACCCATGGCCTCATGCATGTTAGGTGAGCACTCTACCATTAAGCTCCATCCTCAGCCCAGCTACATGGACTTTTTAGGAACAATATCTGTCCAAAACACAGAAAGAAGAGCATTTGTTCAAAGAACATATATGAAATGTTAGCCTCTGTGACAGTATGGAAAAAGTAAGATGTTTTCAAGTACAAAGTAAGATTATATTGAGTCTTTCTATTTTTCGTTTGCTTGCTTGAATGCAAGCCAAGTGAATGAGTCCTCACTGCAGTGTGGCTGAGACAGGTCAAGTATGAATCCACTGTTGTGTCTCCATTGATTCCTATGAAATAATGGAGGATGCAATAAAAATCAGCTTTAGCAACTGGCGAAACTTCCTGGAGAAATTACTGGGGAGTTTCTGAAAGTATTTGTTTATTTTTGACAGCATTGGATTTTGCTTTCTCTATGATTATTTATAAATAAGCAGGGAATAAGCTTTAGAAGGCAGGTGTTAGGAAGTACTTTCCTACCACTGAGAGTTTGCTAAATGCCCATTTTGGAGAAGTGGTTTGTTTAATTTCATTCCTCATTTTCCTGGATCATCATGAGCATAAATCAACCAATCTGCTGTGGAATGGATTTCCACAAGTTCCTAGCAAGTACCTCTGCCTGGGACATTTGTACAAATGGAAGGTGTAAAAAATGGACAGAGTGACATCTTACCAGACTTGTAATGATGTGATTTTTTTTTATTCCTACAAAGTTTTAAATAGGTCTTTTGGGCTCAGTGAAAAAGATTAAAATGCCTTTCCTTTTTGATTTGAAGAAACTCTGATTTTTTTTCTATTGTCTTGGTGTAGACTTTTCATCTGCAATGTGAGCTTGCCTCCAGCAAATCATGTCTATAGGATGTTTTCCAAACTGAACTATTCTAGAGGGATTCGAAAATGTCTTTATCCAAACAGCACATAAAAACTGGGTTACTTGAGAAAATTCAGACAGACATAAAAGCAATAAAAATTCTCGACACATTTTAAGTAAAAAGCCCTGTAGGAAAAAAAAAAAGCAGAAATTAAAGAAAAACTGCTCAACTAAATACTTTCTGACAAACTAAAAATATGTACGCTGGGGAAAATGCAGACTGTTAACAATGCCGAATTAACAGACTCCATTAACAAGGCTGATCCATATGTCCATATTTCAGAAGTTTTACATACCTTTCCAATTAGAATAATGAAATAGTTCCTTTAATCAAATAAAAATCAGTACTACAATTTCCATTATTTTATGATAAGAAAAAATCACAAAAACCTGTAAATCCCAATATTCCTCTTTCCAGATGTACCAATTTAATTTGTAATTGCAAGACACTGCCTGATTTTAATGAATGTGCAACATATGGATTAGTTCATTTCACTGCCTTTACATGTAGGGTCCCTAAGAGCAGGCATAGATCTTGTTAAATACAAAAACAACATTCTGGAGATTAAATATTTTTAGGGATAATCATTTCTATGACTCTGTTAAGCTGTACTATATCTACCCCTAAATTATTTTTTGTCTACAATTTGGACAGTTCTGATAACTGGCTACCAGGATATTAGCCTTTGACTGTATAATCAACTATTTGAAGAATCATTTACTCCCTATATGCTTAGGTTCAACCAAGCAGTATAAACTTTCTCCAAGGAAACACAATCAGAATAATTGCCACTCTAGACCTTTGTGAGCTATGCTGATTAATTGTATCAAAATTTAGTTTTGTAATGGTTCTGTCACCAAAATCAGGTTAAAATGGAATCCAACTCCTTCCTGAACAAGTGCACAGAATAATCCTAACCATTTAGGTGAAACCAAATATTGTTTGGACACTCGAAGACTTACCTTTGCCACAGGTGTTTTGATGAACTGCCCATTTCTCCTTGGTACAGAACAAGGCTTTCCCTGCATGCACTGGTTCTATTGAGTTGCTGGTCCATGAGAATCTGAGAGAGAAGGCCTGGGAAAGGAGTGAAAGCAGGCATATCAGAAAGTTCACCATAGAGGGATTTTTTCAAGATGGGACAGTTCCAATTTCTGAGGTCAATTGTTGCTTCTACTCAGGAAACTTTGACTCTATCCATCCCAACTTCTTATACTTAGAATGATGCTAATGAACTCCACAATGAGACCCTTAACACCTGTTTTCTTAAGAGTCTGTTTCTTCTTTTGGAAAAACATATTTCAGTTGCACGCAGTTGATTCTAGTTGTACTTTTAGACTTCCTTATCCATTAATAGTGTCTCACTGAGGACTAATCAACATCTATCAACAGAGACATACTGTATCTTGTCCTACCTAGCAATTTTCCTGTAAAATTCTATACTCATTATATCCTAATTTAGGGATTGTATTCTGTGGAAATTTGAAACACCCTGAGGATTTAGTAACTTTGCTATAAATGCCCATTTTTTTCATCATTAAGTAGAAAGGCTCTGTGGGTAAGTTTGTGTGTGTGTGCATGTATTTTTGTTATTTATTTATACTGGGGATGGAACCCAGGGGTGCTTTACCACTAAGCTACATCCCCAGCCCTTGTTATTTTTTGATTTAGAGACATGATCTCTCTAAGTTGTCGAAGGCCTTGCTAACTTGCTGAGGCTAGCCTTGAACTTGCTATCTCCCTATCTCAGCCTCCTGAGCTGGGATTACAGCTGTGTGCCCCAACACACAGCTGTGGTTAAGTTTTGATAAGCATTTACTGCTGAGATTTGAATATAATGTTATAAAACCTATCCAAGTTGGGAAAAGAGGAAAGGCAGACATTAGAAATGTGGGAATTCTGAAACAAACTGCTTCTACCTCAAAGTTTTTCTGAAAGCCTTTTGGGATCTTTGATATGTGAGTGTATTAGTTAGCTTTCCATTACTGAAACAAATACCTGAGATGAATCAACTTCAAAAGAAGAAAGGTTTGTTGAGGCTCAGTTTTGGAGATTTCAGACCATAATCAGTTGGTCCTGCGGCCGGCAGTACATTATGGTGCTGGGGACTAAGACTTTAGCACATGGGCATCTGGGAAGACGTTCCATATTCAAAGTAGGGCGGTGGGTGTGCAGTTTTTTTTACCACATTTACCCTCCATTGTCTTCTGGGTTTTGGACTGAGTGCTACTTCTTATGGTAACAGAACAAATGATTTGTCTGCATGGGACTTAACTACTACATCTTAACAATTGGCTTATGTCAATATGCCTTTCCCATGATTTGAAGGCTTCATGAGGACAGGGAACCTGTTTTGCTCACAGGGATCTGAGTACCCAGTGTGGCCTCGGGCACAATCAGTGTTCCATAGATTTCTTACCTTCAAGACTGGGTGAATGTCACGCATCTCTGCAGTTTACCAAGCACTCTGTTATCTTATTTGTAGTTTTTGGTTGCTTATAACAAAATATTTCTTTTACTTCTTTGGGTTCGTTTGATAACTCACCTTCCTATCCATGGTTAAATATAAGTATCTTTTGATTTTCTCAAACCCATAAATGTAAATATCGAGTTTTATAGAACAATAAAAGTATCTATGAACAGGCTAATGGAGAAGGAACTTTTGATACCAACAAATGCCTCTCCAGTCTTCTGGGTGTGAAAAAAATCAACATCTCACTTTTTTTTTTCCTATAGGAGGATAAGCCTTGAGTAATTTAATGTATCTTCACACTCCTGAGTCCAAAGGCCCATTAGTAAATGTTTACCAAGAGCAGCTCTCCTTAGGGAAAGCTAAGTGAAAAATTAATCTTTTTACTCCAGTAACCAACTTTATTCCTACAGCTGCTTCAAATACTGAAATTATTCTTGAAATTTCACAAAATAATAAGCAAGTTAACAGCTTATTTCGTGTTGCATATATTATTTCCATCCAACCCACAGATTGGGCTCATCTCTGCTCCAGCGTCTGATATTTTAATTGTGTTCCCAACACATGCTAGTAAATTAGTTGTTTACAGCTCAAAATGTGTTTTCCCATGGAAACAAAGTTGTTAAAGGTGATTTGTTTTCCAGGCTAGATAGCTGGTGCTTATATCAGTTCTGTGCTGCCTTAGGTGGTGAATGCCAGAAAAGCCACAAGTAAGGTCCCCCTGTGTGCTGGCTCTAGGGAGAGGAGAGGGGTAAACGTTCATTTCCTCTGGTTCTAGCAACCCTTTGAGGTGGCTATTTCCATTTGAGTTTTATAGATGAACCACCTCATTCTGTGGAAACACAATAAGGTAAAACTGAAGAGACAAAGTAAGCAACTGGTAGAGTTAAAATTTGACCTGAGCCTTCTCAGGTCTCAAGCCCCAATCCTCCTTTTGAATTTCCTTGCCTCCCTAAAACCTGAACAAACCTAAGAAAACCAAAAGTTCAGATAAGGTTACTGAGCAAAGAGGAAATTGCTCAGCAATTATATCAGCTATGGAAAATAGTAATGGTTAGCTTCCTACAGAGTAATTGAAGTTGCTCTTGATTGAAATTAGAAAGTGTTTTATAAGTTTGCAACTCTTGTAAAAGTGGCCCTGAGTAAAGACTGTTTGTCAGTAGAGCCCAGTCAATTGGTCATGGTAACCATCTTGAATAAAAAAGTGGAATAAGCTGAGGAAGCTGAGGCAGGAGGATTGCAAATTTGAAGTCAGCCTCAGCAAATCAGCAAGGCCCTAAGCTACTTAGCAAGACCTTGTCTCTAAATAAAAAATAAAAAGGACTGGGGAAGTGGCTCAGTAGTTAAGCACCACTGGGTTCAATTCTGAGCACAAAACAAAAAATAAAAATAAATAAATAAAAAGAAGAGAAAAGAAGAAAAAAGTAGAATAAGATAAGATAGTGAAAAAGAAAATTAAAAACTAAGATAGATCGAATAGATCAAAAGGGTTAGGAAAGGCACAGGGTTATGTGAAAGGGAGAAAGAAGGATATATCAGAAGACATCCCTCTGGTTAACCACTTCCAAGGGGATACTGAAACATCATACATGGATCATAAATAATAAAGCCATATGGTTTTGGAAGCTGCTACATTATCACATGCTGACCTCATCAGCTGCAGATTATTCTAGAAAATATTTAGAATATTTGCAGGAGAAGAATATTATAGCATGAAAAGAAATAGACTTGTGATTTGTGCTGTTTTAAAATATTAGGAAGATGAATGGACAAAGTTGTAAGTCACCAAATATGATCTACCATCACAGGAAGATTTTATATCTAAGGAATCTGAAGTGAAGGTAGACAATTAGTCCTGTAACTTACTGTTGTTACAGGAAAGATACATCATGCCTTTGGTGAGGTACAAACAGAAAATCAAAGGATACTGTAAGGTCAGGTATCCATGACCAAAAGGAGGCAAATTAAAACCGCTGAGCAAGGCATTATTAATATACACTCCGGGTGAGACTCCCCAGTCCAACAGAGCAGATTGGGAGAATTGTGCAGGCCTAGCTGGTTTGAAATTTTTATAGGCTTGAGTCAGGAAGGGAGGGCTTGGGACAGGAAAGGGAGGTCTTTGGGAGTCCCCCGTCCTCCTGGTTGGTTGGGGGATTGGCTGATTGATAGGTGGTTATGAGGCATGTCACTGCCTGTCTCTTGGCGTCTGATTGGTTGTTCTTTGGCGCATGCGGGCTTCCTGGTGTTTTTGTTCCTCTTAGCCACCTTGAAAGGACTTAAAAGATAATAAAAGGGGGATAGAGTTCATAAAGAAAATTATTATAGTTACAACTATTATTGCATTCCTACTATGGGCCAAACACATCACAGGAGTCTCATTTAATTTTCGCATTAACCTTACATGGGATTACCTTATTTCACACAGGTAGAAACAGAGAACGTTCAATTTCTGAGAGCTCCCAGGACCAGAATAGAGTCCACAGTTTTCCATTGTTATTGCTTAGCAGAAATAAATGATCTTTGTGTGTCCATGACAGGGAAAACAGAGAAATCTGAGGCCACTGTAACAAAAAAATTCCTAAAAAACAAATGATATGCAACTGGTTAACATTGAACTGGCTTGCTAGGTACTTAGAAACTAATTTGGTATAAATACATTTTCTGTTTGAGTAAATGTAAAAATGATTCCTTTCACTGATTCAAATTATGTTTCTGAACACCTAGCATTTTAAAATCATGTATCAGACAATGAATTTGCAAAGGAATAGTGAGCACATTCCTCACTCACTGAGGGAAACAAAAAAATGTCAGGGAAATGTGACGTTCTTGTTACGTAGTCTGTAACAAGTCTTAACTCCGTTAAGACCTTAACAGAGCAATATGACTTGCAAGGAGACCCACGTCAGGTATGACTGCGACACTTGAGTGAATGTTTAAAGGACACTTGGCAGAGACAACAGGGTCCCCTTTCAGCAGAAGAAATTCATAGGAACGAAGGTGGAGGGACGTGGCCAAGGCCCCTGGTTGACCTAAAGGCACACAGCGAGTCAGAGAGTGACCTGACAGAATGTCAACAAGACAAACTGCTTTCTGAACCACAAAGGACATACGTTTCAGGTTATGAAGTCCTATTTTATTTGGTAGCCAGGAGGCAGCCACAGAATTTGTTTAGCCAGAGAACATACAAGTTGATTTCACAGTAACAAGTATTTGTAGATTAAATACTCTATATCGCTATTATTTCTATCCAGTACTAATCCAATCACTTCACAAACGCTATTCTATTTAGTTTTTATAAGCTCCTGGTGAGGTAGGTCTAACTATTAGCCACAGTTTACCTGTGAAGAAAATGAGGCCCAGAGAGGATTCCAAGAGCTGGTGAGTCCTGGAGCTGGGACTTGGACTCAGGCCGCTGGCTTGGAGGCATTCTTGCATCCATCGATGATGTTTGTGACAGGTCAGTGTCAAGGACACTGAATGTGCTGCCTGTGCCAGGGTGGGCTGGAGACAGAAGATATGAGCTGAGCAAGAAATGAACCCCCTCACAAAGTCCCACAGATCCAGTGGGCTGGCAGAGAACTAACTGGTGGTCAGTGTGCATGGTGACCCCTTTGTCATTATCACTGAGGATCAATCACTCTCTTTTTATGAAGTATACTTTTTGTTTTATTTTATGCTTTTGTCTTGTGCTTTTGCTTTGACTTATCATTTGTGTTTGGCAAGTTCTTGTATATTCTTAGTCTAAGTAATTTTATTAATTCGCTTATTTATTTGGCTGTGCAAGGGACTGAACCCAGAGCCTCAGGCATGATACAAGACATTTTTGTTTTGTTTTCTTTTTTCTTTTTCTGGATTAATTTTTTCCATACTTTCTATTGGTTAATTATATGTGTACATATTGATGGGATTTATTGTTACATATTCATATGTGAACATAATATAAGAATATAATTTGGCAAATATCACTCCCCGGCATTTCCCTTCTACCTCCCTGCCTCCCACCGCTTGGTCTCTTTTATCTACTGATCTCCCTTTGATTTTTAGGAGATTCCACCCCCACCTCTGTTTTCCTTTTTTCTCTCTAGCTCCTACATAGGAGAGAAAACATCCGACCCTTAACCTCCTGAAATTGACTTACTTCACTTAACGTGATGGATTCTAGTTCCATCCATTTTCCTGCAAATGCCATAATTTCATTTTTCTTTTTAGCTGAATAAAACTCCATTGTGTATACATACCCCATGAAGACATTTTAATTTTTGCTATAGTTTTTACTCCACGCACACACACACATGCATGTGCTTTGATTTTATTTTTTGATACAATGTGAAAGCTTTTTTTTTTAAAGTTAAATTTATTCCATTGATGTTTATTGATATGGAATCTGTTTACTATCTTTTTCAATGTATGTCTTTTTCACCTTAAAAATTCTGTGCTTGGTGTGTTTGCTGTTGTACAGATGTCTGTGTATCTGTATTTGTATGAGTTTCTTCTTATAAATGGACAGAGACTTTGGAGAAAACCATTCGGTGAATCCTGGTAACTTTGTAGATGTGAGTGACCCGGGAGAAAATAAACCCAGAGGTGAAGAGCAGTGATTGAATATAAAGCACAGTGATAGTAAAATAAGTAGAAATCAGAGGACGAAATAGTCTAGGAAACTTGTCTTCCCCAATGTTTATTTACGTTCTTGGGTGTCACTTCCTTTTGAATGTGTAGTAGATATTTGGATGGGATAGGAGTGTGGGAAAAGAATTCTCCAGGGTAGCCAAGTCAGATTTGGAGCTAGTGGACAAAGTTGGGTGAGGCATAGCCCTGCAGCTGTAACGGTGGGCCATGCAGGCAGGCATTGTGCAGTGGAGGCCACTTTCTCTATTTATCACAATGTCACCCTAGGAGGATATCTTCATCCCTCTAAAGCTCAGAGTTTTTCTCCTTAAGAAGTATTTTATGGTTACTTTAAGGCTTAAATAAAACGGAAGCAAAATCTGTACTTATTTGTACAGAACCTGGCATGAAATAAGCCCTACATAAAATGTAAATATTATAATGGTATTTGTGTATCTAGTGTAGGTATGGTTATGCATGTGTAATGATGTAATGCTTATTACAAGTGTCCTCTGGGCAGAGGAGAGAAGGTGGAGAGAGTGGGATGAAGGTCCAGGAATTTTGAGGGACACAAAACTTTAAAGTATGGAATGAGAAAAGAAGGGGATAAAGACATGAGAGTTGTCATTTTTCAAATGAAAGGAGAGAGGTAGATTTAGTGTGGCCAAAGGAGTGGCAGAGAAGAGAGTCAAGAAGGGGCAGGTGGTTACCTCCATGAAATGTTCCTCTGTAATGAGAGACGCTGGGAGAGGGGATTGTGTCCCAGAACCTGGAAGGCAGATGTCCTGGGGAGGAAAGAGAACAGGGTTCTGAGGTGTGTTAAAGGTGTGGAGAGACCGGAAGAGCTCAGTAGATACATTTTGGTCACATGAATCTGTTTCAAAGATTATCAAAGGAGAAATTTAGCAGTGATAGAAAAGGAGCTAGAATGAACATCAGGAGGGGATAATGGGGCACTGACCAGGGGTCAATAGAGTCCGAGGATTTGAGGTGAAAGTCAGTGATAGAACGTGCCCCGGTGGTCACTGCATGCATGAGATCCAGCACACATAGGTACTCAATAAACTCTAGTGCAATGAATGATTGAATAAGTTTCCTGGAAGAGGAATGGATAAGGAAGCTAGGAAGGAAGGGAAGCTTCTGAAAATTAGAGAAAGGATTTAATTTAAAAATCACCCAAGTGTTTTTACAGACTTGCAATTGTCAATGAGGAAAATTTTAAAAAATGAAACACAAAGCAATATTACATAGTAGTACATAAAATGTACACGGTGTGTGTGTGTGGTGTGTGTGAACCCTGGTCATTTCCATCACACTCGTATAATTAAAGTAACTTCTATATATTCCTTTCTAGGCCTTTATTCATAAGCAGTTACATTTTTATATAATTGCAGCCACAATATACAGGCAATTCGCATTCTGCTTTTTAATTTGGTTCAAGGAAAGTCTAGCTACATTTATTTAAGAGAAAAAAATAACAAATAATTGAGAATAAATATTTAAGCACAAATAAAGGAAGTTTTTGTGCAGTAAGTCTCCCATATAGAAGGGAAAAACAATAGAAATGAAGTAAGTGATTCAACAGAACTTTCTAGTTCTTCTTGGGGGAAAAAAAGCTTTCCAACTTATGGGGCTGAATAAAATATTATAGCTCGAGGCACTGGTAGCTTTTCTAATATTTTTGTAAGCATTGCTTCATGCTAAATCTTGATGCTTTCTGTTAAATTGCTTTTAATGCCTTACTGTAAATATCTACTTTACAATAGAGCATTATTATTATTATTAATTTATATTTATAAGATGACAACATGTAAAAATTCTTTACCAACATTTGAAAAAAACCCCCTTTGAGCCTTGCCTGAGGGACAAAATATAAATTAGACAAATACAATGAGAGAAAATGATGGTGACATAATATGGTTTCAGCAATAGTTTGGATTTCAGGCTAGAAGGACCGAGCAAAGAAAGCCCGGTTGATGTGATGTCTGAAAATCATGGAAGTTTCTACTTTGAATAAATTTTGCCTATGATTCATGAGTCTTGTGAAGTTTATAACTTTTTTTTTCCTGAGGCATCCCTTCACAAGTTCTATAATTTCCATAATACCCCTAAATTTTAAAAGCTCTGGATCTGCAGCTAGAGGCAGCTGCAGAAGATGAAAAAAAAAAAAAAAAAAAAAAAAAAACCCAGGCAGTCTTACTTTCTGCACTCTTCTTAGTATTTTCTATTAACATGCCTGTAAAAGAGTCTCCTGCAAATGGACTGTTAGAAATGGTGCAAATAAAGAGAAAGGAGATTCATTAGTTGAGTGATTTTTAATTTATTTTTGAGTAGAAAAAGCAATCTTCCAAACTATAAGATTATTTAAAAATAATTTTAACACTTGACCGGTAACTATAACATTGACTTTTGGAAGTGAAAATGGATAGCATAAAGTCATGTGTCCAGACACAAGCAAACAATCCAGCCCTTTTGATCAAAGACAGTTGGCTCTTTTTTCTAAATAAATAAGAAGCTGAACCACGTCCACATTTTCTGTCTAGTCAACTAGAGAGCATATGTACAGCTTAGTCAGCCACATAAAATAAGTGGCCAGAGGCAGAGAGTTTTACAAAATTTCAGTGATTAATTTCTAGTTAGTCAAATTTCAGTTATTTCCCTAAGGTAGGTGTCCCCAGCACATTTATTTGTTTATCTGTGTTCTTCAATCTTTCAAAGGAAAATTTAAGTTTGGAATGGTAAAAGCCTTGATTTAAAGTTGCCCAACAGAAGAAAGATCTTCGTGAATTTTAGTAGCCCACGTTTCAGAGGTAGAGATTATATAATCCATATTGTTTTTAAAAAGGAAAGAATATTCATTATATTAATAATAATTAATAGCTGAAATTCAAATATCTACTATGTGCCAGTAACTATCCTAACTCATTCGCAAAATAGCCTCTCTCATTTTAGACTCAAAAACAGCCTTATGAGGTTGCTACTACTATTACTTTTTGCATTTTGTAAATGAGAAACAAGGAGATCACAAACCCAGTGGGTGAAAAGACTAACATTTGACCACAAATATCTGTCTCTGATTATAACAAGGCAGTATGCCTCAGCTATCATTAAGAATTAAAATGTGCACTAAACGAGGAAAAGATAAAGTGAATTGTATCTTGGCTCCACTTTGTACCATCATCAAGTAGCCCTTATATACTCCCTATAAACTGGAGAGTGATCAAACCAAGACAGAAACTGAAGGAGCTCCACACTTAAAAGAAGGGAGCCTCACTGAGGAGTTTCCTGAACTGAACAGCCAATCCCAGTCTAAACTGGATAAGATGCATTAAGTCTCACTAGCTCGCAACACTCAAAGTTTACAGCAATCCCAACACCTGGAAAGTGAAGGAAGTGGAGAATGCTGGAAAGAGAAAAATCACAGACAAGGAGCCCCAATGCTGTAAGTTTTCCCCAAATCTCTTCTTGCTGGTCCTTAGGTTGCTCAAGCATAGGGGCAGACTCCAAGCAGTACAGCCAAGGCTAACAGAATATTGTGGTTTCTACTCACTGCAGGGCTTAAAGCTCAAGCTCGGTCAATTAACTGCCTGCTATGCAAAGTAATCAACATTCTCTTAGAAAATAAAGCAGAGTCCAGAATCTCCACAACTTAATGTTCCAAAATGTCTGGATATAATCTCCAAGTTATTCAATCTACAGAAGAACAGAATATAATCCCCAAATTATTCAATCTACAGAAGAACAAGAGCACATAACCTAGACTCAAGAGCAAAAGCTATCTATAGAGACCAACCCTGAGATGAGACAGGTATTGAATTTACTGGAGGATCTGTAATGCAGCTATTATAGTTAATGAAAACATATTCATAACCAATAAAACAAATAGAAAAATCTCAGGAGCATGTGGAAAATATGAAAAAAAGGATCAAATGGAAATCCTAGAATTGTAAAATAAAATATTTGAAATGTAATAATTTTACTGGATGTGATTAATGGAAGATTGAAAGTGTCAGGGAGAAGAGTCATAGATTCAGGAAACAGATACCATAGAGAGGACCAATCTGAAGAAATAGAGAAAAAGTAGGAAAAATGTGAATAGTGCCTTAGAACCTGGGGCAAAATATCCAAATGTCTAACATAGGTTAATTGGAGTTCCAAAGTAAATAAGAAAAAGAAAATAGGGCAAGAAAAATATTTCAACAAAGAATTTCTAAAAATTATCCAAGTTGTTGAAAGATATAAGTTTAGAGAATAAAGAAACTCACCAAGGCCCAAGAAGGATTAACACAAAATTAACAGAAAATACTGAGAGCACCCAGAATAAAGTACCACATTCCATATAGGAAAAAATATGAATAATTAGGAATTTCTCATCAGAAGCAATAGGGGACATGACAGTGTCAGAAGATACCTTCAAAGTGCTAATGGGGAAAAATCCCACCAATTTAGAATTACATTCATTGAAAGCAACCTTCAAAAATAAATGTGGAAAAAAGAACACATATAAATTAAAACTAAATGAATTTCTTGTCAGTAGACATGATCTAAAAGAAATGCTAAAGAGAATTCTTCAGGCCAAAGGGTATAATAATAGATGCAGCCTGAGATTTATAGAGAAGAGAAATAAATATCTGAGCACATATAAATTCTTTTTTTGAGTGTTTATATAATATACATATGTAATCTATCCATTTTCTATGATACATATATAATACATGGACATACAGTCAGTCACACAGCTGTATATATTTGTCCATCTGTTAATTAATTTTCTTCTATATATTCTTTCAAAACATTCATTACAAAAAGACAGTGTGCATGGTTTAAGATTACAATACTGATCTTCATTTAATTTCTCAAAAACTCCCTGTTGGTTTCTCTCCCAGGACATTGGAATATATGTTCTTTGGTCTGGAATGTTGTCTTTCCTTTCCTAGTTAACTATTTCTTTTTAAAATTTCTGTAAAAAATAATATTTTTAAAAGTATTTGTTTTAGTTATATGCAACACCAGATTATACCCTGATATAATTACAAAAGCATGAAACACAATCCACTCCAATTCAGCCCACAGCACTTCTTCCCCTCCACTCCACTGATGTCTTTTGAACCCATTTACTAATTGGAAAAGAAAAAGTGAACTGCACATATAAGTTCTCTTACCTTCTAAATTTCTTTGAACTACATATGACTGTTGGAAGCAAAAATTTAACATACACATAAAGATTATGACAGGTATGAACTATGATAATACATATGATAAAAATAGGCTAAAGATTGAAAAAGTAAAAAAAAAAAACCAACTATGTAGTCACATATTGTCTCCCTCATTTTATGTGAAATAATATAATATTAGCTTTAAGCATACTATAGTTCTTTAAGGCTCTTTATTGAAATAAAAATTAAAAGATACAAAGTTCAACTGCAATAAGGCAAAAAAGGAGAAATAAAAGAACTGAATCAAATTGGACACATACAAAAATGCAAAATGGTAGACACATATCCAACCATGTGAATAATTATATTAAATGTAAATGGTCTAAATTTTCCAAATAAAAAGGCAAAAATTATCAACATAGATTTAAAAAGGTAAGATCTATCTATATCCTATTTAAAAAGTACTTTAAATATAAATACAAATAGGCTGAAATTAATTGAATAAAAACATGATAGTATTTATATAATAATCAGAAAGATGACAAAATGCCTATATTACATCAGATAAACTGGACTTCTAGATGAAGGGCTTTATAAGATAGGTAAAAGTCAAGAGCAGAGTTCAGGGGGTGAATATTTGATTGTTTACTGTGAAGTTTTCCACATTTTTGTAGCTGTGAATATTTTTATAATATCATGTTGACAAAATTTGACATTAATCCATATGAGAATGACAATGTTGAGAAACAGCAGGAGAGGTAAGATGGCAAATATAAAAAAAGCACTGAACAGATGCAGATTTAGAACTCTGAGTTCAAGTCCTAATTCTTCTATAAGCTTCCTCTGTGACCTCAAGTCTGATCTTTACCTCCTTAAAATTAAGTTTTTTCTCCCTATAGAATGATGTACTTTTTCTACATCTAAGGATTGTCCAATAAATTTTTACATATATAACAGTATGTTGCAGCTATCAAGGGTTAGAGAAAAATAAAATGTGTATTATTATTTAATATCCTTGCCTTTCTCAGCTTTCAAGCAAGATGAAGTTATGTTAAGTAATTGCAGATGATACCTTTTGATCAACTCATCATAACTCAGACCATATTGGATGATGGCACCATTATTTTTATCACATATTGTTCTATTTATAACAATTTCAAGTTCAGATCTATGAACAGTTTAATGACACCATTCTCCAGCCAGTGCACAAAAGGTGAGTATGACTTTACAAAAGTTTCCAACTTTGATTTCTGGCAATTGAGTGAGAAAGTAAATCCCTAAACTGTCAATGTAATTCAATGCTTTTTTTTGTCATCAACATCCTCATCAGGAAGGGAATTCTCTTTTCATGGTTGTGCATGTGAAATGTGATCAAGTTCTAAGTTATAAGATATACAATTTATTGTTTACTTAGCCTTTTAATACAAATCAATACATTCATTATGAAATGTTATGAAAACATAGCGTGTAAAAAAAATCACTTCTATTTTCATAACGGTTGATAATTTATGAATTTCCCATTAGATTTAATTTTTTTTTCATTTACTAGTACATAATACCTTCGTTTTTGGAGAATAATAACAGAATACATGTGTGAAATTATGAATTTTGATGACTTTTGAATCATCATTTAATTTGAAATTCTCCATTTTAAAAAACTCTGGATATATACCCAGAGTCAAATTTGCCTAATACAAAAATCACTTCCTTTCTTTCCCTCTTCCTTCCTTCCTTCCTTCCTTCCTTCCTTCCTTCTTTCTTTCTTCCTTTCTCCTTTCCTTTCCTTCCCCTCCCCCTCCCTCCCTCCCTTCCTTCTTTCCTTTTTTGGTACCAGGGGTTGAAACCTGGGGCACTTGAGTATTGCTGAGCTGTTTAGAGCCTTTCTGAGGCTGGCTTTGAACTTGCAATCCTCCTGCTTCATCTTCTTGTGCTGTGCGCACCACATCAGTTTCTTTAATTTGCAAGCTTGTCTTACTATAATTAATGACTGTGCCACTAGCATGCTTCTTAGGCCACTCTTACATAATTCATCACTTCTTATTGTTTGACATCCTATAAAAATATAAGAGATTCTGTATAGACATTGGATTTGGGAATTTAAAATAATATTACACTATCTTAAACAAATAACCTATCTAATAAGGAAAGCAATATCTTGTCTATAATCATTAAAGGGATAACTTGAAATGCAAAATTTTCAGGTAGAGTTTGATAAAAGCATTGTCAAAGTCCTTTGATGACTGTATTTTACAGTTTCAGTCAATTAAGAGCTTTTGACAATGCTTCATGCAGTTTAACTAAGTAAAGTGGTTGTCTAATGGTTTTCTGCATGTGGTAGACTTTAAGAGACTCTGTGCTACTGACTCCTTTTTCTTCTTTAAGTGTTATGTCAAGGTGCCAAAAATATTTATGTGTTTACAAAAAGGGGAGGAAAGTTGATACTTGGAAGAATAAGTGGACTATATGAACAGTCTTGAATTGAACAATTAAATACTTAGCCAAGCTATTTATATTAGCCCTGGGCTCCCTAGAAGTTAATGTTCACCAGCCAGAAAAATGCATTGTTAAATTTTACATCACCATACACTATCAAACCCTTGATATGCATGATATTGAAACTTTCACTTGAATGGTAACTGCCACCCTAGTATATAATATCATCTGACAGTGCTCTGCATGAGTTGTAGACTCAACACCAGTATTATGGAGAACAGTAAATCCACAAAGTTTTGCATTAAAGCCTATTCCTTTCTTGTTAGGAGAAAATCTATTATTAGGGGAGGAAGTAGGGCCCTTCCTAGAGCACTCCCAGCAGCAGCATTTCATGGAAGCCCATATTTTGTGCTGTGGTCCTGGTATTCAACAGGGAGATTCCCCAAAGGCAAGACATATGGAAATTTATAAGCAAGTGCCTCTCTTAAGGTTTTAATTGGAACAGAGTTCTGGAAATAACATTTTTCTTGTCAATTTTTTTTCCAGAATTTCTGTAAAGCCTATTAGCTTTTCTATTATCAGAGAACTCCATCTAAACACCATGGCTATAATAGCTTTTAAGCCATCAAAACTTCAGTTATAAGTGGTTTGTAAGCATCAGAGAAACTAATTTAGAAGAGTTTTTAGTTTAAAAAAAGGTAACATATGCATAGATACTTTGTCCTGTCTATTTATCTTCTATTATCTTTCTACTATCAATCATCTTTTATCTATTACTATCAATCATCTATCACCTATTGCATCTCTTCTATCTATCCCTATCTATCTATCCATCCATCTACCCATCTATCTCTATATATTTGCTTATTTGAAGGTGTCCTGAATTTTTTTCCTCTAAGGAGATGGCATGAATTATAGAAAATTTTTATGTCAAAAATATCTCATGGCATAAATAATTTTTTTGCTCTATTGTTTTATTAATAAGGATAATAAGAAACCTATGACTTCTTAAAGATGGAACCCTCAAAAATGTCAAATATAAAATTACAGTATCATTACCATAGTAAAATCCTCCTAAAACATAACCCAAACATTCCATAACTCTTGTGAGTAATGCTTTTCATAATTGGAAATCTGGAACACATATACACAAAATACATATATGACATTAAAAGAATTAAGCCACATGTGACCACCTAGACAATAGTACTTATACTGTACTGCTATCAATCAGAATCACCTGGAGAAATGGTAACCCAAATACCCAAAGCAATGTCCACTTCCAGAGGTTCTGATTGTCGGCATGGTGGATTTTTGGCATCTGGATTTTTGAAGCTTCCAGGTAATTCTCATGTGCAGCCAGATGGTAAAATACAGCCCTGTGGCAGTTCATGCAGTTCATTTTACCTTTGAATGACCTTGTCTCCTCCCCTTCTTATCCTTTCTTTTTAGGTACTTTGCACTGAATCCAGGGCTGCTTAACCACTGAACCACATCCCCATCCCTTTTAATATTTTAGTTAGAGACAGGGTCTTGCTAATTTGCTTAGAGCCTCACTAAGTTGGTAAGCGATCCTCCTGCCTCAGCCTCCCTAGTTGCTAGGATCACAGGTGTGCACCACTGCGTTGGGCTTCTTGTCCTTTTTTTACCCTGCCTTTTCTCCTTTCTTTTTTTTTTAAAACTAATTTTTAAAATATTTTTTTGTTACTGTTGGGTCTGATAGCATGTGGATAGCTAAGTATATGGAGGGGATAATTATGTCAGACTTACGTCATCTCTACTTTTAGTCTACTCTTTGCAGTTCAATTTATCTTGTCAGCTCTGAGAATTTGCATTAATAGTGTTCAAATCTAGATGGGGAAGAGTGTGAGTTTAACTTCTTTTGATTACTGCAGCACAAGTAGTAATATGTCACCACATCTGTGAAGCCAAAGTGCTACATTTTCCTGAAGCAGGTGCATCATGACGATCAGAGTCCAGACAGGCTGTCTCCAGCTCATCCATTGCTCCACTGAGCCGGCTGGAACACAGTTGTCAATGGAGCCACCAGGGTGACATGATAGTTAGAGGAATTGTGAATTGTCTAATTGGAGGGAGGTGTGAACATCCGAATTCTCTGCAGCCAAACACCAATCTAGGTAGTTTATTGCTTTGAAGGTCACCATACAGGCAGACAAATGCTATCGCAGCTGCTCAATGGGCTGACTGCCTGCAGGAAGAAAAGTTCCTTCAGAAATTATCCCAAATATGTCTTAGCACCTTCAAGATCTGAAACTTCAGTTCCCTTCTCTTGCATAACAGTTGTATATTGCCTCAGAAGTAGCTTAGTAAGACTTAAAACATATTGATGAGTTATTTATTTTACCTTTTACTGATACCTGTAAAATACATAGGCATTTTCTAATAAAGGAGTTTTGACTCAAATATTTTAACTTTTTTTTTTTTTTTCAGAGCTTTTACTGGCTTCCCTCCTTCTTTTCCCACCGAATAATGCCAATTTTTTTTTTCCTCCTGGGCACAGTAATTCTCATTTGTAAAACAGATTGTGTGTGTGTGTGTGTGCGTGTGTGTGTGTGTGTGTGCGTGTGTGTGTGTGTGTGTGTGATGCTGACCAACAGCAAGCGAGGAGACCTCTGCTGTCAGGAACCGCAAGCCCTCTGTTTCCCAGGATTCTGCAGGAAGACCAAATACTCTGGGCATCGTCCCTCCAAGTGTTCCAGCAGAGGAGCAGCAGTGTTTTGTGACCAGAAGGTCCTAATCCAGCCTGTCAGATGTAGTCTTAGAGATGTCACATCCACATGTGATACCTGCTCCTGATAAAGTTTTCTTTAATGTAAAGAAACCAATCTTGTATAGTTGTATTTTAATTCCTCACAAACATGAGACTGAGTAGAAAAGTCATGGATCTTCTCATAATTCACAGATTGAAAACAGTGTAGCACTATATACAGAGAGGGTGTATTTATACAATTCATGTGCTGAAAACATCACAATTAGTATTTGTGATGTTCAAATGTAACTAGTTTCCTAATAAGTTTTTCCACTTTTTCACAGGAATGGTGACTTTAAACTAAAAGTCATTTGTCTTTGGCTTTCTGATTGCTCTCTGTCCTATACCTGTGCTGTGCCCCTGAGGCTGCTCCCTATGGAACACTAGGGACAGGAGTCCTTCCCCTCTGAGGTGAAGCTGATTTAGCAGGTGATTGGGGTGAGAGGAGCGAAAGGCCAGGACACTTCATCCCTTTGCCTCCCTGCTGGGTTGTGGGTGTCTGGATTCCTTAGAAGGCTGCTCTAGAGCTATAGTCAGGGAGATCTGTCCTACAGCCCTACCTCTGTACATTCTGGAACATTCTTCCCTTCCATTTTCTAGTGGAGGGGTGGTAATGGCTTGGATGTTTCACCCCACTCGGTGGTTTCTACTAACCCTGCCTGATCCTTCACATTCTCCCTTTACTGAACTCTCTTCCAAGTCCCTTTTTGAGTGGGTTCCTATATGGTTTCCATAACTATCCATTGACATTTTTTTAATGAGTCATCCATTAGTTGTTGAGTATACCTAGCCTTGGTTGGGGATTATATGAAACGGGTACACACACACACAAAGTCCTGGTCAACCAGAGCTTTACAGTCCTGTTAGAATATGATACTTGCTCCCCATAGAACAGGTTGAACTTACAAATGCTGAATGGCAGGTTATTTCTGCTTGAATCTTTAATGTTGGATTCTGGGAGCAACCTCAGCATGGATTGTGGCATTGTTAGCTCAGCATTGGGAGCACAAGGTGATATTTTATTCAGCTAATAGTGAAACGTTAGAAACTTACACATATAACCCAGTATCTTTATTATTAAACACCAGGGCAAGTATTTATTCTTAATTATTTATTTCAACATGTTAAGTTTAAAATAAAATATCTGTTTTCATAAATAGTGGGAATAAGTGGTCGTTAAAGAAGGGAAATTGTCTCTTGATATTTACATGTTACTGTCCTAAGTGCCTTATTGAAAGCCTGGTATCTGTGGAGCCTCAGAGAGACACACTCTCTCTCTTTCTCATTTTTTCTCTTTTCTCTCCTTTCATTTTTTTCTTTTCTCTCTCCATATCTTTTTTCCTTCTTTCTTTTTTTCTTTCTTATTTTTTTTGTACTGGTGTTTGATTCCAGGGTGCTTTACCACTTACCTATACTCCCAGTCATTCTTTTTATATTATATTTTTGAGATAGAGTCTTGCTAAGTTACTGAAGATCTCACTAAGTTTCTGAGGCTGGTTTTATATTGTTTGTAACTTGTTTGGTTTGTTTATCTTGATTCCCATACCTAAAATAGTGTCCTCCAAATGTTAACATTTACTTCCATATTTATTCTGTATAACTGGGAGAAAACAGTTTTCCTTTTCTTTCCTCTTTTTCTCTCTCCATACATACAGATAGAAAGAAAGAAAGATAGATTATATGTTATAGTTACTCTATATAATTCTGGACTGTGTAAGCTGCAAATTACAAAACTGTACTCATAACAACAAGCAAACTAGATGATGACTGGTTCCTATGAATGAAAATTCTGGGGTTAGCTGGCCTCAGGCAGAGCAAAATTCTGGAAATCTGGGGCTCAGGTTATGTCATCATTGTCTAATACTTTCTCTCTAGATTTTTTTCCCATTGTTTTCTTTTTCTTTTGCTGATGATCTTCAAAATCAGCAACACTTTCTCTGTGGCTTGACCTTAAAGAGTGAAAGTGATCTTTTTTGAATTCAGGGAGATTCAAGACAGATACAGAGGAGAGTTCAACCTGCTTTCCCTTTGAGCTATGGGGAGCAAATAACCAGCTGAAAAGGATCAAGGAAATGGAACAGGTGGGCATGATTAGATTGGGAAAAGGAAAGTGCAACCTACTATCACTGAACCCTTTGGTGTGCACTAACAGCTGAAAAGGATCAAGGAAATTGCACAGGTGGGTTTGGTTATGTCTGGGAATGGAGACTTGGTAGTTTGTGTTTGGTGGCAGGGCGTGGAGCCACAGAAACCCTGCTGTGTACTGCCCACCCATAGCAATCTGGTGCCTATCAGTAGAACTCTGGGGAGTCCCTACAAACCTGGATGCCCAGTTGAGATAAGCATTAATGGGCTCCAGGGTTGCAAGCATTTAATCATTACAGAGTACATACTCCAAACAAAGGTCCAGAGATTTGTTTAGAGCTTGACCCCAGCAGCCAAAACTTCCTAAGTAGTTCTTTGTGCTTCACTTTCAACTAGGAAGACTAGTGATTTAAGACATCCAACCAAAATCCCAATAGAAGAAGGTACTGCCAGTTCCATCTCCACTATATTTGTAAGCAGAGAGGCTGAGATAGTAGCCTCTAATAACAAACTATCTTATTTTCTCTCTTCTTCACTTCCCCCCTCTTCAGGGTCTTCCTTCAGGCAGAACCACGCTCCCCTTTTCTCTTCTCTCACCTTTTGAATGTTTCAACCTTCCTTTGGCTATCATACTCCAAGTTCTTTCATCTTAATGAACTAAATTTCTAACATCCCTTCAATCTGCACAGTTTATTCCTTTGGTGAGTGGAATAAAGTGGATTAGAGGAAGCCACGTTATTACAGCAGCACCCGAGAGTGATTTAAACAGCAATTCAGCACTGGAAAATTGAGTTTCCAAGGCTGAGAAGAGTGAAGAACTCCTTAACTTGAAACAGGTGATCTGAGTTCTGGATTCAGGAGCTTGCCTGACACTCTGGGAAGTGTTAAGACCAATTAAATTCAGACCGAGTCTGGTGATCCCTGGTTCACCTTCCTCAAGCCTAGAAAGGGACAGAGGATAGGCTGATGCATTCTATTCTCCTCCCCCAAGAACATGGTTTGAGGCTTCCAGAAAGAGATTTGTGTCAGCACTGGCCAGGGAAGAAGAGGATGAACGTGTGAAGTGCATACAGAACCCACTAACAAGTGTGACCATTTTGGTCAGAACTGAAAAGAAACCAACTGCACAGTAACTAAAACTCCAGAAATGATTCTATTTCAAAAACCTCAGCAAGAAAAATACACAAGTAAAATAAACATGCTCTCAGAAAATGGGGAAAGGGAAGTAGATGGCATGTCTTGACTCTCCCACAGCCATAACTGAAGCAGTGAAAGGTTTTCCTTTTTTTCCTTTTACTTTCCTTATTATCTGATTTCTCAATGAATTAAAGAAAATCACTCCTATTTGCCATTCAGATTAGTGGACTGCTTAATAATGTTTTTAATGACTTTTAAAGATTTATTAGCATACAGTATTGTTCTGAAGTTGCTGAAATAACTGGGGATTAGTGTTTTCTCTCAATGTGGTGTTAGGAACTGGACGTACTAGGGAATCAAAATTGAATGAAAATATTAACACCGAATCATGGACCCCACCCACAACACATAGTAAAGAGAAAGTAGTTCACTAAAAAGGCCTTTATATAAAAAGTAGAAGAGATAATCATCCTAAAAGGTGGGTAGAAATATTTGCAATATTAGAAAGTAAGGGAACGAGACACCCCAATAAGCTGAGAACACAATTTACCCCATTGACAACCACAGTGGAGGAAATTCCAGAAAAATAATTTTCAAAGTTGATAATGAAAAGTTGAATAAACTAAAAGAAGATCCAAGGAAAGAACCAAAAGAGAATATATGGAAGTAAAAGAACATTTCTATAGAGATAGAAATTCCAAAAAAGGAACCAAACAGATATCCTTGAAATGAAGGACTCAATGAATTAAAGTTAAAAATTCAGCTGAAAATATCCTCCAATAGATTAGACCACATAGAAGACAGATTTTTCAGGTCTGCAATACAAAGTATATAGTCCTGAAAATAATGTAAAAGGTAAAGATGATAAGAGACTATATGGCCACAGTACACAAGAAATCTGGGATAACATTAAGAGACCATATCTAAGAGTGATTGCTGTAGAAGGAGACACCAAAATAAAAACTACCACACAACCTTTTCAGTGAAATTTTATCAGAAAAATTTCCAAACCTTAAGAATGAGATGGAAATTCAAATACCAGAATAATTTGAAAACCAAAATAGACAAGATCACAAAACATTCTCACCAAGACACATTATAATTGGAATGTCTCATACACACAACAAAGATAAAATTTTAAAAGTTGCAAGAGAAAATGGAAGGTCACATTTAGAGTGAGCCAATTAGAATTTCTACATACGTCTCAAACCAGACCCTAAAAGCCAGGTGGACTAGGAATAATATATCCCAAGCCCTGAAACCTAATGGGTGCCAATCCAGATTGCTATATCCAGCAAAGCTATCCTTCAAAATTGAAAATTAAATAAAAGCTTCCATAATAAGCAAAAGCCAAAAGAATTCATAGCTGACAGTAAAGATGATGGAATAAGATGGACATCAAAGCCTTAGCCTTATGTATGACAGCAGGTATGTTGTGATTCTACGTCACATAGAACCAGAGAAATGAAAAGTTGTGCTCCATCTGTGTACAATGAATCAAAATGCATTCTGTTATCACTTTATACCTAAGTAGAATAAATAAATAAAATTAATAAAAAAAGAATAATAACAAAAAAAGAATTCATAGCCCACTAAGTCAGTTCTATAAAACATGTTTAATGAAATATTATGTATAGAATAAATAAAAGTAAACATCAACCAGTGAGGAGGTGAATCTCACTAAAACAGTAATCATTTAAAGGGAAATCACATCTAAATTAATCAGAAATAAAATGACAGGAAATAAAAATCACCTTTTTACAATAACACTGAATGTAAATGTTTTCCACTCTCTGATCCAAAGACATAGATTGGCAGAATAGATTCAAAAACAAGTCTTAACCATATATTGTTTACCAGTGACTCAGCTTATAGGCAATGATGCCTCAGCACTAAAGGTAAAAGGATGGAAAAAGATATACTATGGAAATGGAGATCAAAAGCAAGTAGCAGTAACTACCCTAATATCTGACAAAGGAGACTTCAAGCCTCAATTAATCAGAGGAGACAAGGTCACTTCAAATTGGCAAAGGGGATCTCGCTACACAAAGATATAATGAATAATAATTTTATTTATTTAAATATTTATTCCTCAAATGTTTGTGCACCTACATACATAAGACAAACCCTACTCAATATAAAAACTCAAATAGACCTCAATACAATAATCCTGGGTGATTTCAACATGCCTTTCTCACCAATACATAGATCATCCAGACAAAACTAAGCAAGACTCTTCAGAACTAAAAAACTCTACTAACCAAATGAAACTAACAGACATCTATGGAATATCTCATCTATCAACAACTGAATAATTCATTTTCATCTTAGATGCACATTGAAACTTCCCTAAAATAGACCATATAACAGGGCACAAAAAATCTTAGAAAATAAAAAAGAGATAATTTATTGCATACTATCATATAATAATGATATGAAATTCAAGATCAATTATTAGATAAAAACAGAAACCATTTTCATACCTAACGATTGAATAATATACTTAGGAATGAGGAATGGATCATAGAAAAAATCAGGGGAAGCGGGCGTGATGTCGCAAGCCTGTAATCCCAGCACTTAGGAAGGCTGAGACAGGAGAATTGCGAGTTCAAAGCCAGCCTCAGCAAGGGCGAGGTGCTAAGCAACTCAGTGAGACCCTGTCTCTACATAAAACACAAAATAGGGCTGGGGATGTGGCTCAGTGGTCGAGTACCCCTGAGTTCAATCCCCGGTACCATAAAAAAGAAAAAGAAAAAAGAAAAAATCAGGGGACAAATAAAAAAGAAATAGAAAAGAGAAACTATATATGAAAATTTGACAGATGATAAAAAAGCAATTCCAAGAGTTGTTTATAACACTGAGTCTCTACTTTAAAAAGAAAGCAGGAAAAAACAGTAATACCCCAAGCAAATAATCTAATGTTGCACCACAAGGCTCTAGCAAAGCAGGAACAAACTAGCTTCAAAATAAAACAGGGGAAAACACAGGAAATAATTAAAATCAGAGCCAAAGTTAATGAAATTGAGAATAAAAAAATCAATACAAAGTATCAATGCAATAGAGAGTTTGTTCTTTGAAAAGGTAAATGAGATTGATAACAAAAGCTTATCCAAACTAACCAAAGGAAAGAAACAACTCAAATCAATCAACTTAGGGATGAAGAAGCAGATAACAGTACAGACATCCCTGAAATCTAGATCATGAGGAACTATTTGGTGAAAATTTATACTCCTTTAAACTGGAAAACCCAGAAGATATTGACAAATTTCTGGACATATATGACCTACTAAAATTGAAAGAAAAGAATGTGGAAAATCTGAAGAGGCCAATCCAAGCAATGAGTTTGAAGCAGCAATTAAAAGCCTTCCAAAAAAGAAAACCCCGGGACTACATGGATTCTCAGCCAAGTTCTACTATATCTTTAAAGAAGAACTAATGCCAATCTTCCTCAAATTATTCCACAAATTTAAAATGGAGAGAATACTTCTAGGTTCATTCTATGAAGCCAGTATCATTCTGATACCAAAAGTACACAAAGATACATCAAAGAAAGAAAACTACAGATCAATATTCCTGATAAACATAGACAAAGATATCTCTAATAAAATATTGGCAAACTGAATTCAAAAACACATTAAGAAGATTGTACACCATGATCAAGTAGGTTTCATCTCAGAGATGCAGGGTTGGTTCAACATACACAAGTCAGTTAATGTCATTCACCACATAAACAGAATTAAGGAGAATCACATGGTCATCTCAATAAATGCAGAAAAATCCTTCTAGAGAATCTAGCACCCATTCATGTAAAGCAATGTTGAAGAATCTAGAGATATTTTCAACATCATAAAGTCTATATACAAACAAACCCAAAGTCAACATCATATTGAATGAAGAAAAAATAAAAGCGTTTCCTCTGAAATCAGGAACAAGACAAGGATGTCCACTTTTACCAGTCCTATTCAAGTCCTTGAAACTCTAGCCATAGCAATCAAGCGAAAGAAGAAAATAAGGGAAATGCAAACAGGCAAAGTTGAAGTCAAATTATCTCTGGTTAACATGTGACCATGGTAACAAGTTATATTTAGAAGTTCCCTGAACAGAAGACTTCTAGAGCTGATAAACAAGTTCAACAAGGCAATAGGCTCAACATACAAAACTCAATTAACTTTCCTTCTCTCCAATAACACATCCCCTGAGAAACAAATCAGGAAAACCATTCTGTTCACATAACCTCACAAACAAAAACAAAAACAAACAAACGAAAAACCCCACAAAACAACACAACAACAACAAAAACTTAAGAATAAACCTAACCAAGAGGTGCCCCCCATGTTCTTGGAAAGGCAAATTTAATATCAAAATACTTATAGCACCCAATTCCTATCAAAATGCCAATGACATGATTCACAGAACTAGGGAAAATAAAACAGTCCTAAAATTCACATGGAAGAATAAAAGACCCAGAATAGCCACAGTAATACTGATCAAGAACAACATTAGAGTTATCACAATACCTGATCTCAAATTATACTACAGAACTATAGTAACAAAAGCACTTGGTACTGGCATCAAAATGGACATGAAGATCAATGGAATAGAAAACACAGGGACATATCCACCTAGATAAAGTGATATGATACACAGCAAAGCTGCCAGACATATATGCTGGAAAACAGATAATTTGTCACAAATGCTGCTTGGAAAACTGGATATACATATGTAGAAGAATATAACTAGATCTCTATCCCTAACCCTGCATAAAGGTCAAGTCAAAGTAGATCAAAGACATAGGAATTAGAACAGAAACTCTATAACTGCTACAAAGAAATGTAGGGTCAACACTCTAACATATTGGTGTAGGCTCCTTAATAAGACCTCTAAAGCCAAGAAATAAAACCAAGAATCAATAAGTGGGATGACATAAAATTAAAACCTTTTGCACAGAAAAGGAGCAATTAAGAGCATGAAGAGACAGCCTGTGGAATGGGAGGTCTTTTTCACTTGCTCCTCAAGTGGGGGATTAATATCCAAAATATACAAAGAACTCAAAAAACTTAACACACACACACACACACAAACCCCCAAATAACTCAATCAATGAATGTGCAAAGAAAACAACAACAACAAAAACTTTAAACAGACATTTCTTGAAAGAATACAGCTGGGTGCAGAGGCACATGCCTGTAATCCCAGTGGCTTAGGAGGCTGAGGCAGGAGGATGGCAAGTTCAAAGCCAGCATCAGCAAAAGCAAGGCACTAAGCAACTCAGTGAGACTCTATCTCTAAATAAAATACAAAATAGGGCTGAGGATGTTGCTCAGTGGTTGAGTGCCCGAGTTCAATCCCAGTACCAAAAAGAAGAAGAAGGAGAAGGAGAAGGAGAAGGAGAAGGAGAATAAATACAAATGGACAATAAATATATGGAAACAAATTTCAACCTCCCTAGAAATCAGGAAAATTCAAATCAAAACTATATTGAGATTTCATCTCACTCCAGCTTGAATGGCAATCATCATGAATAAAAATGATAATAAATAATGGCAAGGATGTGGAAAAAAAATGTACACTCATACATTGTTGGTGGGACTGCAAATTAGTATGACCACTTTGGAAAGCAGTGTGGAGATTTCTCAAAAGACTAAAAATGGAACCACTGTGTGACCCCGCTGTCCCATTCCTTGGTATTTATACAAAGGAACTGAAATGGGCAAGCTCTTTTGATACATGCATCTCAACATTCACAGCAGCTAAGTTATAGATCCAGTCTGTGTGCCCATCAACAGATGAATGGATAAAGAAAATATAGTATACATACACAACAGAGTTTTGCTCAGCCATAAAGAATGAGATCATGGCCTTTTCTAGTAAATGGATGGAAATGAAGAAAATCGTGCTAAATGGAATAAGCTAACTCAGAGAGTCAAAGGTCCAATGTTTCTCTCACATATGAAAGCTAGAATAACAAAATAAAAGGGGAGTCATTTAATGAACAGAGAAGGCAAATTGGTAGAGAAAGAAGATTGAGGGAAAGAATGGGGAAGCGGATAGAAAAGGAAGAAACAGCAGAATGAAATTGACCAAGTTGTTGTACGTACATATATGAATATATATAACACAGTGAAGTCCGCCTTTCTGTTTATCTATAAAGCATCCATTTAAAAATAAAGAAATAGAAGACCAGTAGAGCAGAGGAAGGGGAGCAGGGAAGGCAGGAGGGGAGGGGAAGTGTAGGCAGTAGGGGTGGTAACAGAGAGAATGATATTCATGCATGTGTGAATATGTCACAGTAAATCCCATTGTTATGTACGACTGTAATGCACTGAAGAAACCATTTAAAACATTTTTTAAAGCATTTAAAATTAGGAGTTTATGGTCAAGTTTCATGGTTGGACAAACCCTTTAGTTTCTTTGAGAGGAACACAAGGCGGGCGGGTGAGAGGAAGGGATAAGTCCTGCTTCCACTCGTCCTATGAGTCACATTAGAAGATAACATCAATAAACCAAAGCGGGAAACAGGATCTTCCGCTCTGGACTGGACAATCAATAGATGCAGAAGCCAAGTTTCTGTTGTTTACCACCACAGTTCCAGTCCTGGAACACAGCAAGTGGCAATAAGGACTTAATGATTTAATTAATTGGATAATTAATCTCAATAGATGCAAATAGGCTTTTGAAAATATTCAAAACCCATTCTCCATATATTTAGAAGCTAACTCTTTCTATTACAAACACTACTTATATAAATCTGACAGCCAGCATCATACTTCCTGGCACACTTTGGAAGCATAGCACTAAAGAATAAATAGAATGTTAACTTCAGCAATATTTTCTTTTAACATTGGCTTAGAAGGATTAGTTGATATAAAGATGGAGAAAATACAAATATTTTTTCTCGCTGATCAAGTTATCATCTTGAAAATCTAAAAGTAAAATCAAAGCCTACTAAACCTAATTAGAGATTTAATAATATGGTTTAATAGATACTGGAGTGTTGATATCAAATACTTTTCCAAATATTAAAATTAGAAAACCCCATTGAACAAAACTCATCAGAATGTTGAGGATGTATGATAAAACCTATCTAAACCTACAAATGGGTATCATTTCAAAAAATATTAAAAAAGAGTCATGAAGTAACATTTAAACTGATACTAACTATGGGGTTCCAGGAAACTAAAATATCTGGCATTGACTTGTTACTACTACAAAATGCCTGGTGAAGAAAACAATGTTTCATACTAGAAAGAGAAGGTATCATTGCAAAATACTTAGAAGGCAGATCTTTAAAGCCCCTAAGAAATTTGTGCTCTGGGAAAAAAGATTAGAAAACTGAATGTCTATTGTGGGTTTTGGTTGTTAGCTGTCTTTGGCAAGAAGGAGATGAGCCCTAGAAAGAACTGGCCAGTTTTTAAGAGAAATGAAAAAGGAAGAGAAAGATTTCTGGCTAGAAATTGGGGGTTTTCAATATTGGGAAAATGAACTGTTTAAGCCCGGAAGAGTAAGGAATGTCGTAAAATGTGCTTTTGAAATCATAAAGACGTACTGTATTTCAGTTTTATGGCAAAGATATTGTCTAACAATGGTCAGAGTTTGCATAGACTGAACACATCTTCCATTACATTAAGAAAGAAATATGGGCAAGAATGCACAGGAGTAACAAGGACAATGTACTCCTATGAGAAATGTAGCAGATGAGACTGATAACGTGAGGTAGATAAGGGCAGCCTACGCTTATTATGTACGATGTTAGACTGAAAAACAGTTCTCATATTCAACTGAATTGGAGGTTGGTGATTTAAACAACCTTTAACGTATTTCTTTATCGCAAGACATCTCAGAATGCACTTGCTAATGAGCCTTGCCAATTTCTAAGGCTGAAATGTGGTGTTTGTAAAAATTTGAGTTCCAAGGTATTCTATGCCTCTGATCCATTAACAAAACAATTATTTAAAATTCTTAAGACTCTTCTTTCTTGGAGCATAGCTTGGGAAATTCTAGAAGATACTGAGAAATATTTGATTAGATCTACAAATAGGCATTTGAGAAAGTATATATATATATACACACACACACACACAAACACACACACATACTATAAAGAAAATTGTAAAATATTTGAAGAAAGATTAATTTTTATATCACTGAGAAAGCACTTACCAAATCAGCCCCTCTCCAATAATAACTATAAACTGTAGGCAAAATACAGAATTACTTACTGCAGGCACTGAAGAATAATAAAAAATATAGAAAAAATGTAAGCAGAGTTTAAACCAATGAGGATTATATTCTCAACCACCTTGATCTGGCTGGTATTTATAGCACCCTACCCTCAACAACTTCAAATACACATCCCTTTCACAAACACATGGCCATCCACCATGCTAGCCACAAAATCAACCTCCATACGCTGAATAGTGTAGAATTTATTCAGAGGCTATTGTCTGATTACAGTGAAATTAAATCAGAAATCAGTAACACTGAGATATTTAGAAAAACTTCAAATATGTGAAAGTCAAACAAAGAAATTTAGAAAATTGTTTAGACTGAATGATAATGAAAATACAATATACTAAACTTCCACATAGGATGTCTAAGGCCCTTCTGAATGTCCCTTTGTAGCAGAAACCTGGACATAGCTAAAAAGCCACATGTCAACATACTGGGGACTGATTAGATACCACCCATGGAGAACTGTACAAGGATCTTCCTGTCTCCCCAGCGTCTATGCTGAGCCAGAGGGTAGGTGGCAGGGCATGAGTAGCAGCAAGAGGACATACAGGGAAGAACCACAAAAGAGAACCTGCCACACGATAAACCTTGACATCACAAGGGACCTTACCAAGAAAGGAGCCAAATAAGATGGGGAAATACTTGAACAGATACTTCTCAAAAGAAGATATAGAAATGGTCTTTAAGAATACCAAAGGATTCACAGCATCACCATTTACCAGAGAAGTGCAAATTAAAGACAGTGAAATATTTGCACACACTAGAATAGGTGATGTTGAAAAGTCAGGCTACACCAAGCTGGGTAAGAATGTGGAGCCTCTAGAACTTTCATACTCTGCTGGGGGACAATGTATATTATCCAAGAAAATTTAAAAATACCCAGTATCCTTGAACATTATTCTATAATAGGCCAACCCAAATGATTGGCAGTGGATAAAGAGATACATTGTGGCTTATCTGTGCCCTGGAATACTACTCAGCTATAAACAAGACCAAAATAAATTATACAGGAAACAATGCAATGAATGTTAAAGATGTTATGCTAAGTGAAAGAAGTCAATCACAATAAAACTATCTTCGGTGACATTCTATTTATATGAGATTGTAGGAATGACATAAAACAGTTTCATGGGTTACCAGGAGTCTGACCAAAGGGGACAGGGATGGAACGCAAAGAGTGGTGTTGGTAAAAATCTTGAATACAAGTAACAATAAATATTGGAGAGGATGTGGGGAAGAGAGTACATTCATACATTGCTGGTGGACTGCAAATTGGTGACACCACTCCAGAAAGCAGTATGGAGATTCCTCAGAAAACCTGGAATGGAACCACCATTTGCCCCAGTTACCTTACTCCTCAGTATATATGCAAAGGACTTAAAATCAGCATATTATACTGATGTAGCTACATTAATGTTTACAGCCGCTCAATTCACAATAGCTAAGCTATGGAACCAAACTAGGTGCCCTTCAACAGAAGAATAGATAGAGACAGTGGGCTATATACACAATGGAATATTACTCAGCCATAAAAAAGAATGACTGTATGATATTTGCTACTAAATGAATGATCTGGAGACTATCATGCTAAGTGAAGTAAGTGAATCCCAAAAAACCAAAACTCCGAATGTTCTCTTTGATATGTGGATGCTAACACACAATAAAAGGGAAGAGGATGAACAGAAAGTCGTGGATCAGACAAAGGGGAATGCAGGGAAGGGAGGGGGTGGGAATAGAAAAGACAGTAGAGTGAATGGGACATAACTTTCCCATGTTCAAATATGAATATACCACAAGTGATTCCACATTATGTACAATCACAAGATTGGGATCCCAATTACAATAAAGATATATTCCGTGTTTGCATAAATATGCCAACATATACTCTACTGTCATGTATATCTGAAAAGAACAAATAAATAAAAATAAAACTCAAAACAGAAATAAAAGAAACATAAAGAAACTTGTAGAGTGGGCTAATAACTTAGAACCATTTGATTGTGGTTATCTACTACTTAGCTACCAAGAACTAGTTACCTTCCCTTGAACACAGACTTCTGTGACTTTCTGGGTCTTTCTTCCTCAGTAGACAATTCTCTTCTCACAATGAAGTCTCTCCCATTCACTGCGGCTCAGCTCAGATGTGGCTTTTGCTATGGTCACACCTATCTTATCCGAGGTCACTTTCTCAGTTCTCCTTTCCATAACGCTTTACACCAAACTCTCATCACAGTCCAGGTTAAATACTTCTTGTCTTTTTCCATCTTTTTAAATAAATTTCTGCTTCTTAAAACACTAGACTTTGCTTTATTTTTGAACCTCAGCAAACATCCAGCTAAAATCACCAACAGAGAGAACAAAATACATACATGTCTTTAAGTTTCAATTTCCGATTTCCTAAAGAGCAATTTCTACTAAAGAGACATCTGGGTTTTTGCCTTTTCCTTCTGTTGTTAAGATGATCCCATGAAATTGTCTCTTGAAGCCTGCGCTCCCCCATATTCTTTAGCTGTACACTCTTAACCATTTCTTTTGAAATGGTTCATTCAGAGCTAAAATGTTTATATCTTTTGCTTCAGCCATTTTTGAGGATTAAACTTTTTTTTCCCCAAGATCCTGAGAGAATCTTTTTGTTAAATAACCCTATGCATTTTTGCGCAGACAGCTGTAATTGAGAAACAGGAATTAGTTTTCTACTACATTCTTCTTATCCTTTGTCCAGTATAGCCAATGCTGCTTGAAATTACCATATATAAATTTGCAGAGGATCATTACATTCTCCATAAGCAATGTCATATGCCAATTCTTTCTAAATTTTCTTATAATATTCACATCACCTTAATTTTAATTTTTCCTGGATCTTCTCTGAGCCCTTCCTATCAGCAGGCATTCATGCCTGAATGGCCAACAATTTACTTTAGCTGGTGTTGATACGGTGAAGTAATTACACACCACAATTTTGCTAATATATCACAATAATACTAGCTTGCTTATAACAGCATTATTTCTAAGAAATCCTCAGTAGGAGAGATTCTTGTTAATGATGATTAGACTAGCATGGCATAGCAGAGGTATATTTCATAAAACCTTCACAGGTGAAGGAAGACTACAACTCTGTTGAGTTCAATGTAATTTAGACATAGCATGAGCAGTGAGAAATTTTCTCACCAGTCTTAGGAAATTTGCTAAAAGGGGAATGTTCCCTTTATCCAGATATTAGCTTAGAAAAGCCTCTTCCTATTTTATAGATGAGGCAAAGAGACCAGCAGAAATTATCAAATACAAATAAATAACTTTCTTTGAGCTACAGAGTAAATGACAGAACTAGATCTGAATTCAGGTCTGCCTGACTTTGGAGATACTGCTTTTTTCAGAGACACCAGGTAGTCTCTCTATGACAATAAAAAAAAGCCTTATTTTTGCAAAATGTTTCCAAATAAACACAAGAGCCAAAGAAGCAGTGTAATGAATGCTGTGTATGCATCAATCAAACTTAACACTTATCAAATTCCTGACACACGTATCATCTATTTCTTCCTGCGTCTTTCCTTTTCTCTTTGTTATAGTGTTTTGCAGTAATTCTCAGATTCCACGTCTTTCCCCCCCTCTGTGTTCTTGTAAGCAGCTTAATAACTTTTTCTCACATAAAAACACAGCTTTTACCATAGCTGACAAATTAATAATCATTTGGTATAAAATGTCTCAAAAATATTTAGCTGATTATTCTCTCTACTTCTATATTTTCTGTATTTTGGAGGAAAAAGATCCTATAGTTTCTGGGGGCTTGATTAGACTCAGGCTCAACTTTTCCCACCCCACCCCCCAAAATCTATCGTAAAGGATATATATGTATTTCTCACAATCCCATTTTGACAGATGTGAGATTAAAAATTTGGGGTGATCCCTTCCTTGCCAAACTTTTTTTTCATCATACTTTGACCCCTCTGAGAATTGAATTAATTCATTAGCTGTTGCAAAATTGCTTTCACAAATCTTTCCATTCCTTGAATGCTACATTTAAATTAGCTACATTTCTTCTACATTAGCTACATTTCTTCATGCCATCAAATATCCTTATTCATTCATTGTGAATTGCAGTGCATCCTTATGGTTTGGCTGTGAGGCGTCCCCCAAAAGCTCACATGTGAGACAATGTTCAGAGGTTGTGAGAGTCTTAACCCAATCAGTGCTTGAATCCCCTGATAGAGATTAACTGCGTGGTAACCGAAGTGGTAGGGTGTGGCTGCAGGAGGTGGGAATTGGGGAATGGTTTTAGGTATATATTTTTATCTGGTGAGAGGAGTCTCTGTCTGCTTTCTGATCATCACGTAAGCTGCTTCCCTTTGCCACACTCTTCGGCTGGCCACGTTCCTGTGTCACCTGGATCCCTGAGTAACAAAACCAGCCGTCTATGGATTGAGACCTCTGAGTCCATGAACCCTCAAATAAACTTTTCTTCTTTTACAATTGTCCTGGTCACATCTTTTAGTCACAGGAGTGAAAAAAGTGACTAAAACATGCATATAAAAGAGTCAAAATAAATGCTTAATTTTTTCCCTGTGATTGTCAATGTTCAATTCCCATTTTAATGACTCAGTGCTCTAGATGTTTTTCTCTCTTTTTCACGAATTTGTTGGAAACTTATAGGCTTTTATATATTCAATGCATTTGAATGAATACTTCTTTTTGATACAAAAACTTTATCATCTTTGGCAGGTGGAAGATCTTTATGTGACTTTTTTTGTCACTTGGGCTCAACCATTATTCTAAGCTCATCTTGTATATTTTCTCCTTTACCTCTGGAGTTAGCTATTAGTTTAAAAGATCCCTAGTTCATTTTAATGGACAGTGGGATTTGGAGAACAAAATCCAGGCATTAGGAATGTTCAGTGTTACTGAATCATCATTGATTCTGGATATTTTTAAGGACAGAATGAGTAATTTATTATTTAAACAAAATGCAAATTTATATAGATATTTTTCTTTCTCTCCCTCCCTCACTCCCTCTTTCTTTCTTTCTTTCTTCCTCTCTTCCTTCCTCCTTTCCTTCCTTCCCTTCTTTCCCTCCCTCCCTCCCTCTCTCCTCTTTCTCTTCCTCCTTCCTTCCTTCTTTTTTCCCCCTTCCCTTCCCTTCCCTTCTCTTCCCTTGCCTTCCTTTCCCCCCCCCCTTTCTCTTTCCTTTCCTTTCCTTCACCGGGGTTGAACTCAGGAGCACTCAACCACTGAGCCATATCCCCAGCCCTATTTTGTATTTTTTTTTTTTTAATTTAGAGACAGGATCTCACTGAGTTGCTTATAGCTGGGCTATTGCTGAGGCTGGCTTTGAACTTGCAATCCTGCCTCAGCCTCCTGAACTGCTAGGATTACAGGAATGCGTCACCGCGCCTGCCTATGTAAATATTTCTAACATACAGAATTTTACTTCACTATAACATACATGAGGGATCTTACTAACCTTGTTGGATTTTATACCTACATATTTTTCTCTTGTGCTAAAATACTTACTCCTGACAATATTAAATATATGACTTATTTGTGTTCATAGTCAAAAGGGTACAAAATGAAATATTTTAGACAAATCTGACTACTTTCACTGGTTTCTCCAACTTCCACCCTCCTTCACAAATAGAAACCATTTTTCTTTTGCAAATATTTTTATTCTTCTGCTTACCTATTCATTAGCTAATACTACCTTGTTATATGCCTTTTTATTTTTATTAAAGATTTTATGGCTTTTTCTGCTTGTTTATTTTTCCATATGAATGTTATAATCTACCTTTCTAGCTAAAAAGCAAACACATGAACTCTTGGTATTTTGCAGGGATCACTATAGATTTATATTAATGTAGCAAGACAGAGATTTTTAGGCTATGGGTCTTCCTGTCGAACCTCCAGTTTTTATATTGCTCTGTTTACATTTGGTTTATATTCATTCAAATCTATTTTCATGTTTTTCAGAAATATATTTTTCAAATCTTTTTTTTTTTGATATGGGCGATTGAACTCAGGGGTATTCAACCACTAAACCATATCCCCAGTCCTATTTTGTCTTTTATTTAGAGAGAGGGTCTCACTGAGTTGCTTAGAGTCTCACCCTTGCTGAGGTTGGCTTTGAACTCGTGATTCTCCTGTCTCAGCCTTTTTAAGATCAGATTTAACTATTTTATCCTTTTACTAAATTACAAAGGTTTCTTTTTTATTATATTCTCATTGATTGTGTTGTATAATTATGATGTCTATTTTGTTTTCTTAATTTTTAGATGCAGATTCTTCATACTACTTTATTAAATTCTCTCTCTCTCCCCTTGTCTCTCTCTCTCTCTCTCTTTTCTTTGTTCTGGGTGGAGATTGAACCCAGGCTCTTATGCAAACCATGCTAAATTGCATTCTACAAATGATATATATGCCCAACCACTAATTTTTTGTAGTGGATTTCCCTTTGATTATCTTGATTTATTCTGATAAACAATCTTCTAATCTGTAAATAGAAATAGCTGTACTTCTCTCTTTACAGTTCTTATATTGCTAGTCATTGCATACCTCCATGGTGTGTGAAGTGGAGGTAATGATTCCCATCCTATTGTTTATCAAAACTTTAACAATAGTGCCTTTAATTAATAATTCTTAACTAAGTAAGATGTTGAATTTGGGACTGTTCAGAAAGTATTCAATTATTCATGTTTTATTGAATTACCCAAAAAACAGCAGGATGGGGTTTTTACTTTTGTCAAATGTCTTTTCTTAAACCATGGAAATAACCCAACAATATTTTTCCTCCAATTGATCAAAATAAAAATTTATATCAGTGGATTTAAAAATAATGTGCTTTTTATTCTTAAAATGCATTTCACTTGGTAAGGTTTTTTCATAATAGGCTGTTAGATTCTGTTCAATAATTATTTGTTTAAAACACTTGCATCAATAGTTATGGTTGATATTTTTCTATAGTCCTTTAACACACAGTTATTATCATGTTTTGGTTCTGATGCTAGTATTTACTTCCAAATAGGAGCATGCCAAATTTCCTTTTCTCTTTCTATGCTCTGGATCATTAATATAGCAGATATATCTTAATATAGCAGAAATAGCTAATCTATAAAAGTTTAATAAAACATCTCTGTGAATCCATTTGGGCAGTTTCTTTTGTTTTTTTATTTTTAGGAGATATTTTAAATAATTTTTTCTGTTTCTCCTATTTTAAGAAGTTTAAAAATTTTTTTACAAAAAGCTTATTTATTTAATCTTTTGTCCTCAGTTTGTACTGAACAGTTTATAGTAGTCTTTGAGTGCTCTTGGTTTTAAACAATTTTCTTTACACCAATTATTTTTCCTTGTCATTTCTAATATTGTATAATTAGGCTCTCTTTCCCTTTTTTAAAATATCAGTTTAATCAGCAGGACTTATTTCTAATCAGAGTTGCCTTTGAATTTATTATTTTCACTTCTATTTGTTAACCTTCTGATTTAATCTTTATTAATTATTTGGATTGGGATTTTCGATTTTTAAATTTTTAATTATTTATCTATGTAGTTATTTTATGCTACAACCATTGCTCTGAAGACAATCTCAGCCATAGCCCACATTCCAGAGAGCTTACTTTTGTTTTGTTTTGTTTTTTTGGTGGGGGGGTACCAGGGATTGAATTCAGGGCCACTCGACCATGGAGCCACATCCCCAGCCCTATTTTGTACTTTATTTAGAGACAGGGTCTCACTGAGTTGCTTAGCACCTCACTTTTGCTGAGGCTGGCTTTGAACTCACAATCTCCTTGCCTCAGCCTCCCAAGTCACTGGGATTACAGGCATCCATCACTGTGTCTGGCTGGGGTGCTTAGTTTTAATTATCTTTATTTCTAAGAATCCTATCTGTTCATTTTATTTTTCCTTTTTGACCCATAATTTGTTTAATGGAGAATTTTATTAATTTTCCCCATACACACTTTTAATTTGACTAATTACTTATTTTAGTATACAGAAGTAGGACGAAGTAATTTGTATTACTTCTTTTTACTAATTTATTGAGGATTCTTTTAGGCATTGATATATAAGCAATTTTCATAAATAATCCATGTGTATTTCCAGTGAAAGTGTCTAGTCTATCATTAGGACATATTACATGAAATATATATATATATAATATTTGGTTATCAACCTTATAACGATATCCACTTAATCTATAATTGTCTAGGTCTGAAAGAAGTGATTTAGTTCTCTAGTTTTCCGTGTGAGTTAATCTTTTCAACTCTTATAGTTTCTGCTCCAGGAAATGAGCCATTGTGTTTTAATAGGGTGATATTCATTTTGTATTTTAGGCTTTATTACATGTCCTTATTTGTCCTATTAAAAGGTTTTATCATGAGTTCAAACTTGCCTAATAAGTATATGACCTATTTTAAAAATCACTTGATAACTATTTGCCTACCCTTTTAACTTTCTGGAATCGTATCATTGGAAGATTATTTCTTTAACACAGAGTTGGATTGGGCTTCACTGGTCAGTCTGAAAAGAAATATTTTTCTTTTTATAGGGGAGTTCAACGACAATTATCTCATCTATTTTCATTATGTGTTCAAATATCCTTAATGTTGTTCTTAACTTTCTCTTTCAAAAACATTGATTGCAGTTTTCTCAGCTTAGCTGATCCGGAGCTGCCCGCTCCACTGTTACCTGAAGGACTGAGTGTGGCCGCTATTGTCTTCCTGTTTCCCAGCACTGAGTGTGGTCAGGAAGAATCCTTGTGTCCTCACTCACTGCAGTTGTAAAGCTTTATTGACCTTGCCTCCCAATGCACTGTTTTTAGTTCAAATTTGCTGCTCCAGTGTTTGCTGGGATCTGCTTCCACACTTTGACATTGGCTGAGCATGATTGCCTTTATTTTCCAACCTGTGTTTCTCAGCTCTGCTCATTTAGGTTTCTTACCACGGTGACTTTTCTTCATGGAATTTTTGTCTTCCTAGGTGGAAATATGAGATTACCATAATATTTCTTATACACAGGGGATGTGGGAGGATTTTGCACTCTTTCGCTGATTATTTTCTAATTCATGAGCCCAACTTTCTAGCCAGGATTGAGTTCTGTTGTTTTGCTGGTGTTTTCTTGGTATCTTAAGCTAGTATACTGCATTCCTGGACCTCTCTTTTCTGACAGCTCCTGCCGTCCGGCTTTGCTTGCATGGCACGCACTGGGGCAGCTGGTTGCCCTCATCTGTGGGTGTTCCTGGATTTGCCACAAACCTAATGTCGAAAGTGGACCTTGCCCCTCACCCAACATACTATCCTGATTAGTTTACAGGGTTTACAGGAGGGCTCTTAGGGAGACTTGTAAAGCTCGGCTGCCATGATAGCATCCCAAGAAGTTGTGTTCTATAGCACTTTTAGCATTGTTTTGCATGAATATTAGTAGGAGTAAAGAGGCCATTGCGGTAGAAGAGGATACCCAAAAAAGTCAGCAAGTTTATCCTGAAGTCTGTATTTATGTATTCTGTGTGTGTGTTGGGGGAGTCTACCTAGAGCCTAGACAGTGAGCCAGACTCCTGAGGAAATATGCACACTTCACCTTTCCATTTTAAGGTGACTTTGGGAAAAAAGTTATCTTTGGATGACTTGTGGAATACCATTACTCTTAAATTCATAATGTTCATTTTAGAGTATGTCATAACACTCAGAAGCAGGCCTTCTGGGATATGGATACATTTTAAATGAAAGTACTAAACAGCCTTGCAGCGTATGTGTATGTGGTGTGTGTGTGTGGTGTGTGTGGTGTGTGTGTGTGTGTGGTGTGTGTATGGTGTGTGTGGTGTGTGTGGTGTGTGGTATGTGTGTGGTGTGTGTGGTGTGTGTGGTGTATGTGTGTGGTGTGTGTGTGTGTGTGTTTGAATTTTTTTGTCATATAATACCTCTTCTAAACTATTAGTGTTTTTGTTAGGGTGACAATCCCTGCGAATGCTTTCCAAAAACCTAGTTATTCTAAAAAATTATATGATTATATAGGAAATCCAAAGTAAGTGGGTGGTCCCTAAACACATGTTCTTAGGCAAGTTTCACAGGGTGCCGTTGATTTTATTAGCCAGCTAAGTCTACTCTTACAGTGTACTACGAAGTAGCTATTCTATGGAATAGGGGGGCAACAAAGAGGGAAAGAATCAGAATGATGAAGTAGAAAACAAAATAAAAAAGACGTGTTCAGACGGTTTAGTTTTTGAAATCGGATGAGAAATTACTAAAATTTTCATTGTCACGAGGCTTAATTTGAAAGAGGAGATGTTTTCTTTTCCTTTAAAAACATAACTTCTGTTTTTCATGGCAAAATAATCCTGGTTTGCTGGAAACATTTCTTTAGAAGAAATTGACAAAATAGAAAGCTTTTCAGGAGCCTGTGGGAAGGCAAGGTTTGTATGGAGATGGAATTTTGAACACAATAGTCCCCTGAACAAACTGTCGCTCAGTTTTCAAGGTGGAATTTAAATAACGCCATCATAGTCTAAGAACTTTTACTTCCACGACTCTGTTCTGCAGCATTACAACTGCACTGATTGCTTTCCTAAAGCTTTTACTTTCAAGATTCCTTATTATTATGTTGTCTTGTATGAGCCTTCTCCTCCTTATCAAAATAATGGATCCTATAAGTAGGAATTTTGGGTCAAGGAATTTAATTTGATTTTCCAGGGGACAAACTTCAAGTACTAAATCTTGCCATATGCTACATGTAATTCCAAATAAATTAATAAGGCATCTTGACGAGGGAAAACGGAAGTCCTTCTAAGTTAAGAATGAACCTGAAGCCAGGCGTGGTGGCTCAAGCCTGTAATCCCAGCACTTAGGGAGGCTGAGACAGGAGAATCGCGAGTTCAAAGCCAGCCTCAGCAAGGGCGAGGTGCTAAGCAACTCAGTGAAACCCTATCTCTACATAAAAAACACAAAATAGGGGGAAAAAAAACAATGAGCCTGAAAAAATATTAATTACTATGACACAGGGAGTAGATGGATTGTTTGCTTTTTTCCCCCTTATATTTCAGAGTCATTCATTGGTTAAAACACACACACACACACATCAAGTATTAATATCTAATTTGATATTTTTAGGATAAAATATCTGAATGGGATTAATTGGTATTTTGAGCATTTGAGGAAGGGATCAGGAGATCAAAAGGGCAGGAGAGGAAAGAAGGGTCAAGTCACAGTTTTCATCTGCCTATTGTGTCCTAGAATGTGTATGTTTTTATGATATTTAATTCAATGTTCAAAACAACCCTGTGTATTATTGTTATTCCTGTTTTATAGTTGGAAACAAATGTTTACAAAGGCAAAATATTTGTCCAAGTTCACACCATTAGTAAGCAGGGATACATAACAGCCAATGTTACCGAGATAGTAGGTGCAACAGGGTAGGACTTTGACCTTGCACTCCACATTTCCCTCTGAAAGGCCATAGCATTAAAATAATCAAGGGTCCTATAAATTTATCATTAAGATATTTTACTTTAAACCATTTTTTGTAATAGTTATTTTACATAAAGTTTTTTCATGGTATATGTATTGTGATTCCACATAACAAATAATCCATCAAACAGGGAATACGTTTTGCAAACTTTGCCATTTTATTTAGTTATGTCTCTTTCTGTCTCCCTCCCTCCCTCCCTCCCTCTCTCCCTCCCTCCCTCCCTTCCTTCCTTCCTTCCTTCCTTTCTTCCTTCCTTCCTTCCTTCCTTCCTTCCTTCCTTCCTTCCTTCCTCCCTTCCTTCCCCTCCTTCCTAAATGAACATACCTAAAGGAGCAAAAAGAAAAAAAAATTCTGATGTAATATAGTGATATCAGAAGCTTGGAATTAAACTAACTTAATTAATTAATTTCTTTTTTCTGCCTTTTTTTAAAAAAATAAACTCCAGGAAGAAGTTAATTGTGTAATGGAAGGATTGTTGAATTGTTTCTGAAAAGAGCCAGGCAGTCAATATTTTAATCTTTGTGGTAGGCATGGTTGGTAGATCTCTGTCATTCTGTTCTTGTAGCATTAAATAAACCATAGACAGTATGTAAATGAATCCAGGTTATCAACTATTTTTTCTTGGGTCAGGTCTTTGGTATTGTATTGAAAAAGTCAACACTGAACCCCAGGTTGTCAAGATTTTCTCCTATGTTATCTTCTGGAACTTTTACAGTTTTGTGTTTTACTTTTAGGTCTGTAATTCATTTTGAGTTAATTTTAGTGAGTGATGTAAGGTCTGTGTCTAGATTCATTCTTCTGCATATGGATATCTGGTTATGCCAATACAGGATGCTAAAAAATGATATTTTCTCCATTGAATTGCCTGTATTTTTTTTTCAAAAGTCAAGTGACTACACTTTGTGTGTGTGTGTGTGTTTTCTGGTTCTCCATCCAGTTCCATTGATTTATGTGTCTATTTCTTCACCAATAACACACTGGCTTGATTACTATAGCTTTGTCACAACTTGAAGTTGGATGATGTCTGTTGCTAGTGGTGTCTTTAATAATTACTTGGAGGAAGATTGTCTTTGAATGCAAGTGTATATTCCATCACACCAATTGTCAAATACAGTTAACTCAATTCACATTAATTAAACACAACCACACATCATACAATCCCAGGACAACCATGAGTCCCAAGTACCTTGGATGCCACTCAACTTCTCTTAGCCCAAGAGCAAAAGTTGTCGTTGTCCAGTGGTTCTCTCCAGCTGATAGTTGGATGTCAGGGAATGGTGGAGTCGGTCCAGGGAAGCACAGCAAAGCGGCCAGTCTCACTCTGTCCTTGGAGCAAAGCTCTCCAATGTGGCTGGGCAAGCAGTATAAATGCAGTTCCAAGTTGGTGCTGCTTTATAGCATTCAAGTGTTGTTGTCTGGATCTAGGTGATGGTCCTTATTGATTGCATCCAGATATTGCTAAGCCCGCCTGTGGCTGCTGCTCCTTACAGTCCATCCCCTGGAAGCCCACAGACATACAGATGTATGGGGACTTTTGCAACAATGGAAAGATAACAAATGTCCTTACAGTGCAAAAATCAAATCACATCAAAGCTCATACATGGACATCTGCATAGATATGATCATCACAATCTGGGGTTTGAGAAATTATGGTTTTGTATATTGCATCAACACCAAGCAAATGTACCTTGGCATTATCATGAATAACAATAGCATTTCTAATCTTACAATTATAAAACCATAACAATAATTTCATTGCAACATAGCAAACAGCAATCAGGATAATATAGTGTAAAATCCACTTAACAAAGTTTAACTGAAACAATACATGCACCCCTATATGTTCAAGCAATTTATGTATGTGTAAAATTTCTGCATTGGATATGGTGGCATGGTTCTGGGGTGTGATTTGGGTCCATTTATTAGATCATTTAAATGAGATTATGTTATGTGGTTTAAAAGTGCCATCAGGTTGTTGGAGCATTTTTAAAGTTGCTTTGGCTGCCCATGGATTTGTGTTTTGTAATTTTAAGCATAATGCATTAACTTGTAATTTAGAGAGCTCATCTACCTTGCGGTTATGTGCAGATGTTTTATCTGTGCATTGAGTGTGTGCATCTACATGGGAGACATACATTATCATGCTGCATTTTGCAAGATAATCCCAAATATAAGGAGACCAAATAGGCCTACCATTAATAGTCCAATTAGAGGATTTCCATTTTCCTGACCAAATGGTGATGCTGTTTGCTGTGCACCAAGAATCTGTGAATATATGTATAATTTTAAGTCCTCAGATTTAGAATGTTTTGTAGCTAATTTTACCGCATGGAGTTCTGCATGTTGGAATGAGCATTCTGTCCCTTCATCGGTCAGAATTACTCCATCTGAGGGTCTATAGGATGCAGCTTTCCAGCACAGCTTCCCATTTATTACTGTAATGGAGCCATCAGCAAACCAGATGTTTGTAGCTTTTCTGACCGTTCTTTAGATCCCCAGTGTTGGATTGGTCTGCTGGGTAGAGTACATCAGTCTTGTGTTTCAGGACAGGTGCAATTGACTGGGCTACTATGTACTCAGTTAATTTGGCTACCATCTTTCTTGATGTTGTTGGGTGTTGCTTATGGAACATCTGAAAGTACCATTTCCATGTGATCACCTTAAGTTCCATTTGTATACTGTGGAGTGCTTTTCCGGGCACAAGGGCCCATGGTAATATTGATACAGTTGATCAGATTTTTATGGGTTGATTCTGACATAGTGGGAAAACAGTGCACAGAGCCTCATTCAGTGTCCGTATGGTTTTCTCAAAAAGGGAATATTTTGAGGATACCCATGGGAATTTCTTGCAAAAGAACGCCATGGGGGATGTCTGTCCATTAATGGTGGTATAAAGTCCCCAGTTACCATAATCTTGTAAAAATATTATCTAGTGTCAATTGTCCTTTTTCAGGTATATGTAGGTGTTGGCATCTTTAATGTATTCTTTTAGTCTGTTAAAAGCAGAACATTATGGTTCTCCCCAAACAAAATCTATGCTTTCCTTTTCACCTCATATATAGATTTTAAGATGATTTGTAAATACGGAATATGGTTTCTCCAATAACCAAATAGGCCAATTAGGTGTTGAGTTTGTGTTTTATTTGTGGGCTCTGGTAGGGCCATAATTTTATCAATGGTGGTAGATGGAGCTGATTGTCCAAATTACTCCAAATTACTCTGAAAAATGTCACTTGAGCTGTGGGTCCTTGTACTTTATCTTTATTAATGGTCCAGCCATTTGTAGTAAGTTGTATGACCATTGTATCAAGTGTCTCTTTTACCTCATGTATATACTGTTCATAAATTATGATATCATCTGCATAACTCAATATTTTGACCTTTGCGTGTTTTCTTTTAATAGAGTCCAGATATTGTGAGATAGTAGCATGAGTTATCATGGGACTGTTCTTATATCCTTGAGGTAATATCTTGAATTGATATTGTTTGGCATTCCACATAAATATGATTTGCTCTCTGAATTGTTTATCTATGGGTATACTAAAGGACATATCTGTGAGATCAATAGTAGCACAGTATTCTGGGTTATTCTGAGTAATAGTATTCATGATCTCTTCTACTTTTGGAAGATTTCCTGGTAGTGAGGATACTCCTCAGTTCAGATTACAATGATCAACAGTAAATCTATATGAGCCATTGGGTTTTAGAATGGGCCATACAGAACTGTTAAAGTTAAAAGATGTTGGTTTGATAATATCATTTTGTAATAATTCTTGTGTGTTTTTCAGAAATTTCCTTGTGACCCACCATTAGTGGATATTCTTTTGTAAAAGAAGGTGTAGTCAGAAGAAGTCTACGTAGGCTGCATTTTAACTGTGGACAAACATTCAGAAGCCGTGAGTCTTTTTAAAGGCAGTAATATTCCAAACATTGTGGATGTAATCCATCCCCAGGAAGTCATGTGGACTTTGTTGTACAACCAATAAATAAGCCATAATGAAATCTCTGTTATATACAAGAATGAAGCCTTTATAAGATAATATGTAAGTGTTCCTCTGGATATGCCTTCTTCCATCTGTCTGTTTGCTTTAGCAAGAATGTCTCATACAATAGTTATCTGACTACCAATATCTATTAGAAAATTTAAATTATGTTTCCTGTAAAAATGGATAAGGAAATATATGGTCTGTTCTCTGTGCTAGTTATACATGTCTAGGTTGGTTCCTCCAGTCTGTCATCCTTCCTTGAGTGAGTTGTTGCTGAAAATTCTTTGAACCTTGGGGACCCCAGTCCTGATGAAGGGGTCCCCTCCATCCATTTTTTGAATTGAATACTAATCTATTAAGAATGAGTTGATTGGTATTTGGGGGATTTCTTCCTTCCCTATTGGGCCATCCCTTTGCATTGATCTATCCTCTCATATGGGGTAGTCCTATTTGAGCTCTTCCCTGGTATTGACCATTATATCCATTATACCTAGAATTTTCTTTATTTCCTATCTTCCTTCCTTCCTTCCTTTCTTCCTTCCTTTCTTTTTTGGATATCAGGGATTAAACTCAGGGGTACTTGATCACTGAGCCACATTCCCAGCCATATTTTGTGTTTTATTTAGAGACAGGATCTCACTGAGTTGCTTAGCACCTCGCTGTTGCTAAGGCTGGCTTTGAACTTGCAATTCTCCTGTCTCAACTGCCTAAAGTGCTGATATTACAGGTGTGTGCCACCGTGCCAGGCTTACACCTAGGATTTATGTATCTGTTACATCTGTTAGGGCTGTTTTGTATATTTATATTTTGAAATTGTGTCAGGAAGAACATTTTCACCTGAGTAGTAAACAAAATGACCTGTCTATCTTGAGGTTTCTGGCCTATCTTAGGTGTTCTATTATGTCATTTATGGTTGTGGTATTAGCTAGTGCTGCTATTAACGTTAGCCTCAAATGGCTTGGTCTTCCCTTGATAACTACATTTTTTATCTCCTGATTTATAGGAGCAGCTAATCATGTAGTAGCCTTCTCACAGTGTATCATCACAATAATCCCAATCTTGTGAAACAGTTTTTATACACTGGTCTATACAGGCCCACTGTATCTACATACCAAAGGACGACAGATCTATCCTTGGAAATACCTTAGTCAAGCTTGGGCTACCCAGTTAAATATGGAGTATGGTTGATCTTTGACTAATTTGGTTAATGCATCATGGATTTGTGGGTTTTCTACAATTCTGACATTTCTTGTCCTGAAACTATCACTCAGTTTGCTCCCCTGTTCCAAAATCCTAGTAAGTATTCAATATCCCTGGTTTCTTTCTGTGAAAATTCACTTCTCTATGCCTGTATCTCAGTCCTAGTTAAGTTTCTAATCTCAATAGATTGTTCTAGATTTTTGGAGCTCCCTGGCCTAATTACTTTATTTATAATGATGGTAGGCATTCCTTAAGTTCCTGGACTTCCATCATGTCCCATAGGAATGGATTATTTTTACTTCTTTCAGTGATTCTTTTGGCTAGCCTTTATACCTTTGTCTATCTTCATCTACGTCTGTGATTGTTTTACAAAATATTGTTTAACAAAATATTTGTATTGTTTTACAAAATTTACAAAAATATTGCAGGTATTTCTTTAGGATCCGCTCGATCAATTATGGACTGCACTACTTCATGGTTACCGCTACTTCTATATGCATCCCTTTCCAGAACTTTGGGAGCTTTTCCTGTGTAGCTCTTTCTATGTCTCACCATTGGCTTTGGGTTTTCAATTCCCTTATGGCCTCTTCTGGCCAAAGTTTCAACTTGCCTAATTTGTCCTTAATCTGCATCATTTTGTAATTTAATAGCTATATGCAATATTACTTTGTGTGCTTTCTCCATTACCACAATATAGTGCTATTGGTATACATTCTTGACAAAGATTGTTCAATTGGTAACTCACACGTCTATATAACCATTTTATCAAAGATGGTCTTACCACAGTTTCCCATGGGTAACTTTTGGAGGTGGCTAATAGCAATTGTGTCTAGATCGCCTTAGTCCCTACCAGAATTGGTCTTACCATGGTTTCCTGTGGATGCCTTTTGGAGGTGATCACTAGCAATTACCACTTGGTGAGAGTCCTGTCACCACGAATTTCAACCTCTACCAGAGCCTGTGTTCCCGTGGTTTCCAAAGGGTGACTTTTGGAGGTAGTTGTCTTTCCGGGGTTTAGGAACTAGTCCCAAGGTAAACCTGTTCGTCCTATTTTATAATCTTTACAATCCTGCCAACTATACCACCTGTCGCAAGCAGCACCTTTAACAATTACT